>JARHVA010006702.1:667500-697500 GCA_037957365.1 Torreya grandis | reverse complement strand
TTTGGTTTTATCTCTAATTTAAGTCTCGGGACACTAGTGCCATTTTTCAAGATAGCAACACCATGTGACACTATGTCCAATTATGGATCTAGTTTTTAATGGGAATTTTCTCTCATGTTTGATTCCTAACCCTATCTTGAGCCTTATATTATGTTTTTAATCCTTATTTTATAAATTTTTGGCTAGTAAACAAGGTCTTATGTTCAAATCAAAGTTCCTTCTATATAAAGATCCTCACAAGGAATTTTACATCTAGTACTTACTATTTTAGCACATAATTATATAAAATCAATCAATAGTACAGGTCAATACTCTACATAATACTCATCTATCACATCTATATATTGCATGCTTAATCAAATAAGGGCCTAAGTGAAAGTCATTCTAACATACCATGAAAGTTGATTATGCACATTCCCTAAGGGAGAATTACATGTGATCTGAGACCCCTAGCATTGGGGTTAATATAGGAAATGACTAGGAGAATAGGGGTTCTACTCCATTCGATTTTAATATCCCACAACTCATTTTTTCCCTTCTTTTTTGCATTTGATCTAATTTTTATTTCATGTGTGTAGTTACTCGTTAGGGTTTTAGAAGAGATTTAGCTAAAATAATGACATAGGTGAGCTCATAGATTATATATAACCACATACATGAACCCTATAACCTCCCATAACTTCCCTAAAATTTCCAAATAATTCCTACAAAAGGGACACTAGCACCATAATTAGACACTATGATGTAGAGCTTTTACCATCAACCTATACTTCTACTTACACTTGCTAACAAACTTGTCATTCCTTCTTTACCAATAGACCAAAAACTCAAATGATTGATTATCATAGTTTATAAACATATAAAACACTCAAATTCCTAATTTTAACTCATCTCAAACCCCTTCCATCACTCATCACCACGCATGTCATTCAACAATCAACTTCTTGTGTTGTAGGCCTACTAGCCCTATTTTTGGGTGAGTCTCCTTATTGGGAGCATATGAAATATCTTCCAATGAAAATAATTACATATTAAAGGACCCTTTTTGGCTATAAAACTCACCAATTTACCTTTTGGCATAAATATCAAGGCAAAATGCACTTGTTTCTTTAGGCATTCCCTTAATTAGCCCTCTAAATCGACAAATATCCTTAGTTTGAGCAAAGTAAGGCCAAAAAAGGAAAAATATTAACCTTTTTATATACCATTTTTCCTATTTTATCTTAATACACCATTATTTCATTCACACTCTCCAATAACATCCCCTTTCCTACTTTAGCCTATCCCAATTGGGTCTCTTCTAGGCCTAATTCAACTCAGTCCTCAAAAAGCCATACAAATGGATCTGTACACCTATGAAACATATTTAATAAATTATATAACATCAATTTATTTAATATTACAAATTTTCATGATTTTCTAATGGTTACATCTCCCTAAATGCCCCAAACCCTAGTTTTAGGGTTTCTTGCTTCCTGAATAGGCTGAGAACCTTATAAATTCAATATCTTTTGTTGTATTGGGTTTCATAACACTAAATCACTTGAATTAGGTATTGTATTATATATTTTAAGCTTTTACAATTAACTATAATCCTTTTTCCTTCCATAACTTGTTCCAAATAATAAGAATATAGTCAATTGTGCATGCGTCTATGACTGTGCATGATTTCTAATGGACAATTCTTCTTCTAAAGTATTTTAAACCATACTTAAGGTTCAAAATAATTTATACCCACTATGTAAATTATCATCATCTATCAAAATCATTCTCCTTAAAATTTTATTTGGTAATGAGAACCTCTTTTTGTGCATTGATTCTATAAAACCAGGTAAGATTATTGTAAGAATGTATCATTGTTCCCAAGCATCTAATACATTCAATGAGATCATGGAAATTTTTATTAATCACTCTCTTGGTATATTAATATCTTATAAATACATACATATATAGTGAAGGATTTATTTTATATATATATATATATATATATATATATATATGTATATATATATATATATATATGTATATATATATATATATATATATATATGTATATATATATATATGTATGTATGTATGTATGCATGTATGTATGTATGTATATATGTATGTGTATATATGTATGTGTATGTATGTATGTGTATGTATGTGTGTGTGTGTGTGTGTGTGTGTGTGTGTATGTATGTATGTATGTATGTATGTATGTATATGTATGTATGTATGTATGTATATATATATATATATGTATATATATATATATATATGTATGTATATATATATATATATATATATGTATGTATATATATATATATATATATATATATATATATATATATATATATGTATACATATATATACAATATACATATATGTATATATATACATATATGTATATATATACATATATGTATATTGTATATATATGTATGTATATATATATATATATATGTATATATATATATATATACATATATATATCTATATATACATACATATATATATATATATATATATATATATATATATATATATATATGTATATATATATATATATATTATGTATATATATGTATATATATATATATATACAATATACATATATATACATATATATATATACACTATATTTTTCCCTTCTCACGCTTATGTATTTATCTTGTCTTGAGGCCAAGCAATAGGGTACTAGTATATGTAGATAGAGTTTCCCTTTTCAAGTGAACTATATATTAATATTTTGAAATTACCTTTATTTTACACACTAAAAAATATCTTTACATAATGGACATGCATAATCCTTCAAAATAGTTCAAATTAAAACAAGATTGAATATATTTAGACTATTGTTTGAACATGGAATGTATGATTGCATTCCCTCTTGACAGACTTTATAGTCTTTACAAAAGTGACTTATTCCAATTCAATCTTGGATTCCCTATAAAAAAACATATTATATATTGTGATCATTAAAAATATATACAACATCAAACAAGTTACTCACCATTATGATCTTTCAAAAACAATTCATGCTTTGCTCCATAATGTAGAATTCATTACATATAGAATTCTTGTACACAAACATTTTTGATTCTCCACAAAGTTTATTTTCAATCTCCATTATCCATCATCTTTGAATGGGATGAGAGGTTACCACCTCAAAAAATTGACTAAATCACACTATATAACTCCAATATATGATCAAAAATTCTTACAACAACATCTATAATGATTTCTTGAACCAAAAAACTCTCAATACCTTAAAGACCCACGTAGGGTGGTGAACAACATGACTATCACCTCACTCTTAAAACTAACTTATTAATTATTAACCAACATATAACCTTTCAATATACCTTATAGGTCTATTTACAACATTATTCATCACTTATATATCATCAATACTCACTTAGATCATCTAGAACACCTTGCAAATTTGAAAAACCCTTTTGGCCAGAAAACTTATTTTGAATCCAAATTCAAATTTCACTCACTATCATGACTATAAGACACATCCTATACCAAATATTGTGAGTTCATAAGATTCACCTACATCATAATCCCAAGGGGATAAAATTTTTACACCCATATTCTTCTTCTTTTACACTCTCATATAAGTGTGTGTGTTCTTGACTACCACACTTGTACCTTGTCTTGCCTCTTGATATCTTCCCCCATGATATACCTAAAAAATACAAATAATTAAGGAAAAAATATTATTTCTTTTGCCCTTGAGGCATTCTCAAAATCTCCTCTTTTCTCATTTTTTGTTCTTGCTTCCAAGCACCTTCATGTGCTCTGTATGCTTCACTCTTCTTTTTTGCATCAACCACCAATACATCTTCTCTTTACATGTTTTTTCCTTCATCTTCCACTTGTACTTCAACCTCAACAATTGTAATTTATTCATATAAAATAACTTCATGTTATTGACTTATTCTTGCCTTCATTAATTCCCTTATATTTGACACCATTGTTGCATTCCATAAGTCTATGCTCTCTTTGGTAACCTCCTTAACCATTTATCTATACATTTGATGATGATCAAATCCATATTATTTACTCAAAGACTCATATAAACTTGACTATACTTCATACCTTTCCTTGAGATATTGTCCCATTACTCCTTTGGCTTCACTTTCATCCTCTTGAGTGAGTATATCTTCCTTATGCATGCCATATTACTTCCAAAATGCTTGACATGTTTGTTCTTGTTCCATCAACATGACTCTACCTTGAGTCTTTTCTTTATCTTGACCCCTTTTTATCACCACTTGGTCATATTCTTCCTATTTTTATTCTTTGAGACTATTAATGGGCTCAAATATCTCATTATTCTCTTCATCTCTCAAACCTACATTCACACATACCAATACATCATTAGATTTAAAAACATGAGGTTTGGTTGCCTCCTTGTCCTTAATCTTTTATCTTCTTCTCTTCTCCACTAATTGGTTGATTATCCACTTGAGTGGCTTCCTTATCATGACCCATCTAAGATGTGGGTTCATAATATATTTCAACTACTCTATCTTGTTTATCATCTCATCCATTTGCTACCTCATCTCTGTCATATCTCTCTCCATCTCAATCTTTTTCTTAGTGTCTTCATGCACCATCTTCTCTTTACGGATTTCATGCTTAACCCTGTCTCTCACTTTCCTTTCTACCTCTTCTTTTAGCTTCATCTTAATTACCTTACTTGGATACATTATTCTCTTTTTATTGGCCTCACTTGGACCACTTCCTTTTGTTTCATACTTGGAACCCTTCTCACTCTTCTACCTTAGATCTCACTAGGGCCTTTTCACCTATTATCCTTCACACTTTGGACTATCTTCTCTTCTCTAATATCTATGTATGAGTTTATCTCCTTTGATATTTTTAATATCTATCTTGATTCAAGGATACCGCCACACTATTCACTTATTTCCTTTCCTCAACTGTCACATACATCACCAATACATTCAAATCAAATAATTAACCTCAAAATAAATCATACCTTTCTCAATCTACCTCCCTACTCTATCCTCCTATAAGTCTCCTTGAAATATACCTTTCTGCTTACCTACAAATATTTTATCCACATGAAACATGCATTAAATTATAATTTCAGTCATATACCAACCTATTCCCAAAGCATCTAGATGGCTTTGATACTAAATGATGCATAGCTCTTACCATCACCCTGCACTTCTACTTACACTTGCTATCAAACTTACCATTCCTTCTTTTCCAATAGACCAAAAACTCAAATGCTTGATTATCAAAGTTTCTAAACATATAAAAAATTAAAATTCCTAATTTCAACTCATCTCAAACCACTTCTATCACTCATCACCATGAATGTTATTCAACAATCAACTTCTTATGTTTTAGGACTACTAGCCCTATGTTTGGGTAAGTCTTCTTGTTGGCAGAATATAATATATCTTCCCAATAAAATAATTACATATTCAAGTACCCTTTTGGTCCATAAAACTTACCTCTTTATCTTTTGGCATAAATCCCAAGGCAATATGCACTTGCTTCTTTAGGCCTTCCCTCAATTAGCCCTCCAAATGGACAAACCTCCTTAGTCTAAAAAAAATATGGTAAACAAAGTCAAAATAATAACATTTTTGGATAATTTGTTTTCCTACTTCAGATGAATCAACCCTTATTTCAATCTCACTCTCCAAAAACATCCTCTTTCCTTCTTCAGCCTATCCCAACTAGGTCTCTTCTAGGCCTAATTCAACTCAGTCCTTAAAAATCCATACAAATGGATACCTAAATCGCAAGAAAAGCAGCAGCAGCGACCGTTGAGAAGAGGAGGGAGGCAAGGAGGCGCCACCAGCAAAAAGAGTCACCCGGTTTTCCGGAAAGGTGGCCGATGCGTATCTGAGATTCGAGAGCCTGGAAAAAAGTCTCGCATATGGCTGGGCACATTCACCACCCCTGAAATGGCCGCTCGCGCTTATGACACGGCGGCTTTCAACCTCAAGAGACTCTACGCTTACTTGAATTTTCCCGAATCCGCTTCTTCATTACCATTACTGCCGCTCTCTTCCACTGCCAAGCAGATTCGAGAAGCCGCCGCCGCCGCCGCCGCTGCTTTCCCAAGTAGAACGCTTTCCGCTGGAGGAGGAAGAGGCCACGTCCAGACTTCCCCACAAGAAGACCCTGCTGGATCTTCGGCGCCATCAGCAGCAGAATCGTCCATGTCAATTTGCACATCAGAGAGAGAGCAGGAGTTGAGTATTAGTCCCCAAACAGCATCCTCATACTTCGACGAGGATATAATATTTGACATGAATAACATATTTAATTATTTAGATAAGATAAATTTATGCAATATTACAAATTTTCATGAGTTTGCAATGGCTACATCTCCCTAAATGGCCTAATCCCTAATTCTAGGGTTTCTTGCTTCCTGAATAGGTCAAGAGCCTTATAAATTCAATATATTTTATTGAATTGGGTTTCAAAACACAAAATAACTTGAATTAGGTCTATATTATCTATTTAAAACTTCTCAAATTAACTATAATCCTTTTTCCCTCAATAACTTTCTCCAAACAACAAGAATATAATAAATTGTGCATGCTTCTATGATTGTGCATGATTTCCAATGGACAATTCTTCTTCTAAAGTATTATAAACCATACCTAGGGTTAAAAAAAAAGGTATACCCACTATGTAAATTATAATTATCTCTCAAAATAATCTCCTTAAAATTTTCATTGGTAATTAAAACCTCCTTTTATGCATTGCCTATATAAAACTAGGTAAGACTATTGTAAGACTATATCACTGTTGTCAAGCATCCAATGCATTCAATGAGATCATGGAATTTTTTTTTAATAAACCTATTGGGGTGTGTGTGTGTGTGTGTGTGTGTAACCCTTCACTATCTTTTTACCTTTTCACGCTTATGTATCTATCTTGTCTTGATGCCAAGCAATAGGGTACTAGTATATGTAGATAGAGTTTCCCTTTTCAAGTGGATTGTATATTATTTTTTTACAATTACCTTTAGTTTAAACACTAAAAATATCCTTACATAATTAACATTCATAATCCTTCACAATATTTAAAATGAAAACAAGATTTGATATACTCATACTATTGTTTGAACATGGACTATATGATTGCATACCTTGTTGACAGACTTGACAGTCTTTACAAAAGTGACTTCTTCCAATTCAATCTTGGATTCCTTGTAAAAAAATATATTATATAACATGATCATGAATAAGATCGAAAACATCAAAAAATTTACTCACCATTATGATCTTTCAAAAACAATTCATGCTTTGCTCCATAATGCAAAATTCATTACATATAGAATTCTTGTACACAAACATTTTTGATTCTCCAGTTTATTTTTAATCTCCATTCTCCATCATCCTCGAATGGGATGAGAGGTTAAAACCTCCAAAAACTAACTAAATCACACCATATAACTCCTATATATGATCAAAAACTCTTACAACAAGATCTATAAATGTTTCTTCAATCAAGAAACTCTCAATACCCTCAAGACCCACGTAGGGTGGTGAACAAAATGACTGTCACCTCACTCTTCAAACTGAATTATTGATTATTAACCAACCTATAACCTTTCAAGAGAATGTATAGGTCTATTTACAACATTATTCATCACTTATATATCATCAACACTCACTTATATCACCTAGAACACCTTACAAATTTGAAAATCCCTTTTGGTGGGAAAACTTATTTTGAACCCAAATTCAAATTTCACTCACTACCATGACTATAAGACACATCCTATACCAACTCTTCAACATTAATAATATGTATTTACATTATATTATCATCACATGGTTATACTATCCTAATATTAGTGTTACTATCCAAGATCATATTTCAACCATAGTCATAGAATGGAAGGTATGTTCCTGTTTCTCCATCGTGTTTCAATTTTTTGATCTATAGAAAGACCTATTTTCTAGATAATTATTCTATCCCTTCTCACTTTATATTTGGGTAAAATTTATTTAAATCAATTATTTCCAATTTTAATTTTAGTTTATTTTCATACTCAACCCTTTAACAACATAGAATTTACACTATTTAAGTCCTAAAAGGTTTAAACACACCTTGTGATGCTTTGCACCATATAGCTACTTAACATGAAAATTATATGCATTAGGATACATGTTTTATATTTTTTATACTATCTAATATGCCTATGATGACATAATATAATCATTTTATCACATGTTAACATACTTTTCTATATAAAATGATGTTTATAACTACTTTATAAAGATGAGTAATTCACAGGCTACATCTCTCACCTCAAATAGAAAAAAATAAAATAGTTATATATTTGAAAATTTTACACATAATATTATAGATTTTACATAATTTAGGGGCATATGTAGGGCATATTTCATATATTCTATAGGATTATGGGCCATAATTCACAAATATTTTGATATTATGGCATATGTTATATGACTCAAAATACACATGTCAAATATAGTGATAGTTGATATCATTATATTAATTATATTTACTTAGGTTTTAATTCATATTACTCATAATTAAATATAAAATCCATCTTCAATATATGATTCAAACTCTGGCTTTATTAAGGTTTATGAGAATCCATTATGGTCCCATTCTCAAAAAATATATAATGAGTGGTGTGGTTGAGGTTATGCGTGACTTAACTTATAATCACTTGTCCATATCCTATAATGGTTAAGTAATATTCTTCCCAACACAAGTTTTCTACATTGGCATATCCATGGGGCATAATCACCCTATTATCCACTAACTTAGAGGGAACCTTGGTTTGCATACCTATAGGTATATATGTTCCTTACTTTTCAAAATTTAAATATGCTCAATTATTAATTTATAATTTCTATCATAAGTAAACACTAATTTTTACATGTTTGATTACATATTTTGCATGGATAAATCTCAACACTCAACACATACCTAAAGACACCCATCACAATTAAACTAAGATACCAAATTTATTAATATATATTTTTAAACTATCACTTTTAATACTAGGATAAAAGGGGAAATGTAGATACTCTAATTTGGTATTATACACTTGGAAATATTAGTTTTGACGACACCAATAAACATGACTTGTGGGTACACAACTAAATTTTTATCACTCTTTCTCCTAGCCATTCACTTACCTTTGGGTCTAGCCTTCCTTATTTTATACTATTTACAAATAGTAATTCCATAGTATCTTCCTAAATAACTAATCATCTTAAGCATACTATCCCCTAATCTCATGTCATTGTTTCCTATTTTCATGACACCTTTGACCATAAATAGACGTATTTGGTTACTAGATTCATTTACCTTAGATGGACCTATTTGTGCACTCCCTAATGATTATTTTACCAAATTAAATCTCTTTATTTTGGTTTTCCCCCAAGTTTCACATTTTAGTTGGGAGTGAAATTACCCAAAGAGTCAGCTATATAAATATAGCATGCCTAAGTTTATTCTTATCTAAATTTTATATAGCACATACGTATAGAATTACTTGCACATTGAGGAATACATCTACACATCCTTAAGTAAATAACCTAAATCATCCAAATATATAAACCCTTAAAGGAACTATTGACCAAATTTGACTTTGTAGGTCAAATTGGGACCCCTATAGGTAAAATTTTGATTTTTATATTTTAATAGGTCTAATATTTTGTCATAAGGTGTATTATAGATCATTTTATGGAATTTAATCTCATACTAGCCTCGGTCATTAGTCATTTTAGTCCTTATGTCCTTTGAGGGTCAAGATGAGTATTAAATAAGTTGTAAAACCTATTTTGGAAGTGTGAAGGTAAAAAAAGGGTGATTTCATGTTCCATGTGTACTATTATGCCTTAATAAACTATTCATAACTGAAAGTGATAGGTTTTTCAAAAGAAAGAGTAGTTTTCTTGGGAAAAGAGAAGAGTTTGGCACTTGTATGACCCATACAGGAAGATGACACATGGGGTAAGGTCATGAAATGACTATTAAAATTCATAAAATATATTTCCATGATTTAATTACTCTATAAGTTTGAAAATTTATCTAAAACTATTATGCTCCTTCTTCACCCTTTTAGACACACAAAACCAGTCATCAGGTTTATGCTTGGTACAGACAGTTGGAGAACTTCCAAGTCAAACTCATTTGGGAGGTGAAATTAAAATTATATAGATTTATTTACATAAAAATAGTTATGATAATGTTTTCCTATAATTTATGAACCATCCTCATGAAGTTGACTGTGTTTTTCTTCTTGTTAATCTATGCACCCTATAGGTTTTGCTCTTGTTTGGATGATTTTGTAAAATATAGTTGATAATTTTGATTGTGTAGGATGTTTAATCCCTATTATAATGTTTTTCATGCTTTTTTTAATCATTCCAAGGTGTTTTTATTGTAAAATCATCTTAGGTTTGTAAACTAATCTTTTTTGGGATGAAAAGCCTATTTTCACCATTTTCAGATCTTCATGCTTTGAAAATGAATTTATAGGTTATGATATGTCATTTTATATGTTTTAAATGTTATATTTATTCTCTTTACCTTATAAAGTTAATTATTAAATCAATCCCCATGGAATTTTAGTCATATGCAACATATATAGTCTGGCAGCCATGGATGTACGTCTACAAGTGCCATAGAGGAAGAGTACCATGTTAAAATGAAAATGTCTTAACTTTATCTAAGTATTAATATGTTTTAAGGGATCCTTATTAACATTTAAGGGATATTAAATCACTATTTAAGGTTCATACACCTTGTGTATGATTCATAATTTTGTTCACTTCCTGTAAGTAACTTAATATGCACCTACAAGTGCCTTCATAGAAACCAATTATGTTGAAAATAAGTGTTTGAGATTGGAAAGGTGTTTGATAGAGGAAAAGAGTGTATTTTAAAACATTTATAGAGATAAAAACTCATTTGAATCTCATAAGTCATGTTTTTTTCTAACTACTCATCCTCACTGCCTGTATGTGCAAATGACCACCTACAAGTGGCTTAAAAGAGAGTTAAGGAGTTATATTGGAGCTTGGAAATAAGTGATGTAACCTTCCTTGAAGTCATAATTTTTTTTTATATAATGCTAGACCATTTTTATAATATATATTTATAAATGGAGGTTTGAAATCATGTTCTAAGGTTAAATGATGTATTCAGGGATCAAATCCCCAAAAGAGCAAAACAAAGTTCCTTAATGTTTTGTTGGAATTTTTTAATAGGGTTGCCAATTGTTTTGATGCATTCCTCATGTGTTTGTCTTAAATAATCCATAAATGATAAGGACTTGAAAAGTTTGGAGGGTATAGGGTTGATAGAGTTTGGTTGTTAGAGGCCCCAAAGTTGCCATTTAGACATTGAATTGATTCATTGTTATCTATAGGATCGAAAGCTTTGAGGGACCTTTATGATCCAAGTTGGTATCCTAAACCATGTCACCATGTTGGAGGAGTGCCAAATAGTTTAATGTAGCATCTATGACCTAAAATATCATCATAAAGAGATAATATACTATGTTTCAAGTCTAATATTCACATATAGGATTCTATTCTCCAAGATTGTTCACCTACAACAGATTTTAACTCCCACACCATTCATAAAGTGAGTCTAAACATGGAAACATAAACCCTGATAGTGAAATTTACTCCTAAAATACCTAAAATGTATCATAAGACATGTCTAACAAGTTTCAAGGATAAAGTTAACTACAAGATCCTATTTATCCCAACATAGTTGATTGTGTTTGGCTGGGACAGACAATGAGCAAGTTTAAGGACTGTGAATGTGGAAAATGCATAAGGAAGAGGAAAATTGATTCAAGTCATTTTCAAACATCTTGTAAGGCTTAAAATATATCTTGTAACATTGTGTTCTAGGTTTAACCATGTGTAACTACACCTACAGGTGTCCCCTCAAGTGGAAATATGCACCTACAGCCAATTGTAGGTGACTGGTAAGACAACGAACAAAGGTTAGCATTCTTGAAGTTGACACTGTAGGTATATAATGTGAATATACAAAAAAAATTATTATATGGACATGAATACCCAAGGAAGGTCTTGTAATACTCCATCCAAAGTCAAATCATGTAGGATATATATAGGAACAGTGCCTTAAAGAGACATAGTCAGGAAATACACTTTGTTTCGAGAATCTCAAGGTGCGTGTAGGGGTAAATTTAAGGTTATAATGATGAGTGGATTGTAAATAGACCCATAATTATTATAAAAGTTTCAATAGACTCCTATTATATGAAATCAAGCATAGGATACTCCAATACATAGTCTATATGCTTAAATGGTCACACAATCTGCCTCCAAATAGTCTATCTTAGGTCTTTAAGAATTTGGGAGGTTAAATCATCATACCAAGGGCTCAAATTTGATAAATAACATGTTTTTTTCTTGGAGAGTCTCCTTTAATAGTCATCATTGTCTGATAAAATAGGGGAATGCCCTTTGTTTTATCTCAAACAGAGGGCACTCCCTTTATGAGAAAAACCCTAAAATACTAGGAAAGGAAGGTAAAGAGGTGATATAATTACTAATTGAGAAAATAAGAGAGTTTTGGAAGGTTGGAAAACATCCATAACATGTAAAACCTTACAAAGAGGTGATAAACTACACCGAATGCTCTAAACCTTCAGTGTTGCAGTCAAGTATGTCAAGCAGGGTTTAGGCATAGAAGCCAAATGGAGAGTAATTTCAACTTCCACCTTGAGATTATATTTATAATACATTTGGTAATTATTTTAGGTTCATTATAGGTGTGTTCAATATTTAAACTTGTAAAGGAAAAATGATTTCATTTTGAGCTCAGAGACAACACTGGGCCTACAGGAAAAGGAGAAAGGAGCTCGATAGGACAAATTTAAGTGCTTGTATCTCCCTTTTTAATTTTCATGGAGATGTAAGGATATATTATGAGTTCTATATGTTCTTAAACAATCATTTTGTGGCATTGATTTGAGATTTGAATGTCAATTTATTATGAACAAAGCCTAAAAGGGTAAAACATACCTAAACCCTTACAAACCCTTGGATAAGGACCCGATGAAGGAAATGGAGATGAAAATATAATATAATTTCCTATCTTGACCATGAAAGTTCTTAAAATTTCATAGGACTCTGTCAGGTTCCTTCCCATCCTTTTGAGTTGTACGAAACTATACGGATGAAGTACGAAATAGGGTATTTTTACTATTTTGTGTGTTGTATAGGTTTAGGGAGGATAGAAGAGATTAAAATAGCATGGAATGGAATATTATAACTTAATATAACTCCAAATTTTAACTCCATTCCGTGGAACAACTCATAAGTGCCTCAACTAGCTACTTCATCTCAGCCAATCAAAACTGGCATAGTGACCCAACTAGTGAGAAGGGTGGAAAACTTCAAGTGAGATTATTTTAAGGTGATTTTAATGCCTATAAATCCATGGAGGGTATTTAAAAGTGTCATTAACTCCCTTTTATGAATTTTCATGAAAAATTGATGCTTTTTAGAAGCCAAGTGTGCAAGGTGTGTGGAAGAGGAGTTTTCTTAGACTATAGATGGTGATGGATCATTACCAGATTATTCTAGATGACTAGGACTATAACCAATTCATGGAGAGGAATTTTTGAAACCATTACCCTTAAATCCAATTATTATACCTATCTCTAGTCAATTTTGGGATGTTCAAATAAGGCTAAATCATGAAGGCAATTTTCTGAGCCAGAATGAGAACTTCTTCACCACATGTCATGAGTTTCATGACTTGGGGTGACACTTGTCATTCCTAAATTTTCATGGTTAATTTAAAATCTTCTTATCACTCATATTTAACTCCTTTTCTCAACTTGACAAGTGTCCTTTTGATATTTGGACTTCTCTCTTCTCCTCTCTCTCTCTCCAATTCTATAAGAACTAGCCATTTTAGCCTTTGTAATTTATGATCCACCTGAGTATGATTAATCTATTCTCATTTTAATACCATTTTATAAATAAAATAATAATGTTTACCTCTTTCATAACTATTCATAATGTGTTTACTTGAATGATGGATCTTGCTTAGTGAAGACTATGGATTCCTTAACATGTTGTCTCATTCTCTCACCTATTTATAGCTTGTTCTTGAAAGTCATGTGAAGTGTTCTAGGAAGTGTCAAGGTTAAGTGAGTTATCCTATTCACTAGTGTCATTCAAGGCCTCTTATCTATTCCTCCTATCCTAAATATTCATCCATAACCTCATAATGAAACATTGATGTGAAAAGATTCAAATTAGAAAAGTGTATGTTTGGTTAGTCCTTTGTTCTCATGTGAAACATGAAGCTAGTTAGAAGTCATCAAATTATTTGGTATATCACCTCCCTTAGGATAGTTTTCTTTCAATTTTCTCTCTCCCTTTTCCCTCACAAAGTTTAGGTGTAGTAGTGATCTAAAGTGGTACATCAAAAGAGATAGCCCTATCTAGAGATTAACCTTATTCATAGGCTACCCAAAAACATAGAGATGTTTCAATTATGCCACTTGGATGAGGATAGCTAAGACATCTCCTCAAAGGGTGAAATTCTACGTGATACAAATAACAACCATGAAACTAAGTTTGAATACCATTACAAGGTCAAAATCATAGGTAGTCAAGTGTGGAGAGCCACATATGATTACACTGCATGGTAGTATAGCATTGATTGAGTATACACATAATTATGTGGGATAAGTATGTGTAATTGGATCCCTATTTAGGGTATTTGAACATAGAAAGTGCTCAACCTTTCAATGGTGTGTGGTGGAGGTTAGTTTAACTCATCCTTTCTAACCCCTATTTATAGGAAATTTAAGTATTTGAAGTGATGCTAGGGTTTGAAGGAAAAGGAAGACTAATTTTAACCTACACATGGATTGAGCCTCTAAAATTTGATAAAATACCTATCTACAAAGTAGTGAAATGATCTATGATGGCACAGTCTGACACTATTCATAGGGATATATCTAACATAAATTATATGGATCCAATTACCATGAGCATTGAAGCATTACCAGATTCATCCCAATAGGTTTTGTCAGTCACTTTCCTAATTTGAGTGTCCACAAATCCATTCCTAACCACAAATGATGATTATATATTGTCACAAACTAGAATAGAATAGAAACAAGCTAAATATTATATCTTCTTGGTTATTTATATAAATAATAAGTGTAATAAATCTATCATACTCTACTAGTTACATTTAGAATTTATTAGTTTAGACATAAATTATAAATTGATCTGAATTAGTCTCAACTTATACCTTGTTTATACTACTATATCAAGAAAATAGCTCCACAAAATAATTGGGCCTTAGGCCTGAATAAGAATAAAAGTTTATAACAAAGATTCCAAGCCAAGATTTCTAGCCAATCCTTATGATTTATAAACTATTCAAGAAGAAAACAAAATGTGTTTCCAAATTAAATGAAAAATGCAAGAGTATGTTAACGACCTTCAATCCTCCACTTGTGTAATGAAAATAAAATCCTCCTCTAAGTTTTAAAACAAGGTTCAAAACCTATCTTCCAAGTTCATTTTCCTTTTACAAGCTCTAGCTCTCAAATGCCAATTTCAAGAATTAAAAAAGTGTACATAAGGATGGATCTTGAGAAATGATGAAGGGGTTAACATAGCTCTAGAAGACTAGAAATTGTTAAATTCTTAACTATGCAACTATATCCAAACCAGATAATAAAATATACAAGGTGGAAATATAGAAGTCTACCCATTAATAAGTTTGGTAAAATCCATGACCAATGTAGGCCAAGATCCATCACTTGGAAAAATTGTAACCTTGGATACTTGAGTCACACATCAAAACATACAATCCCTAAATATTTGAAGCATGTAAATTACTAACAAGGTAATCAAATAAAAACATACAAAAAAAATCAATGAGACTATATGCAAATAAAAAATAATAATAATCAACATATACATAACATGTGTTCAAAGGCACTTAATGCCAAACTTTGATAACAACACTAGATCAACCAGTTAAAAATCTAAAATATGCATACATGTAATATAGCTCTACTAACAACATGGTATATATAAAATCAAACTATATAAAAGTCACAATATCAATATGGGCACCCATGCCTAAAAATCAGTACATATATGTCTTCACAAGGATAAGTGCAATGTAGTGGAAGTTAAAAGATAAATCTATGTGAACAATAGGCCTCACATCTAAATTTTAGGTATGCTCGAAAGGACCTAGGCATAACCTTTATTCGTGACAATGTTTTTTGAGTTTGTTTCACCTTATTGTCTGGGCCTTCCCTATTCTATCTAATTTAGATGATTTTTTTCAAATGTATGCAAAAATATATAGTTTTCTTAAACACTCTCTTACCATTTATTACATCATAAAATATTATATATATATAATTAAATACTTTTTATCTATTTATATTTGAGAAGGGATTTTGAAGACAAACTTGAAAAGTTAGAAATCAAAAGATGATATATGCATATGTATGTATGGTTAAATAATTTTGAATGGAGCTATGAACCACCAAGGAGAACTTTGGTGGTTCATATCTCTACTCAAAAGTATTTACCCATACATAGACATGCATTCTCTCTCTCTCTCTCTCTCTCTCTCTCTCTCTCTCTCTCTCTCTCTCTCTCTCTCTCTCTCTCTCTCTCTCTCTCTCTCTCTCTCACACACACACACACACACACACACACACACACACACACACACACATGGATAAATAAACACACTTTTGAGCGGAGCTATGAATCACCAAGGAGAGATTTTATAAAGGTTGGATCTTTGAACCGATGCTAGTACACAATACGAGGGCAAACCCCAAAAATCAGTACTCCCACAAAGTGCCTTTAAAAAATAAAGTGAGAAGAAGGACAAACAAGAGATAACCAAAGTGAAGAACACCAACAAAACACACACGAAATAATACTAGCCAACAACAATGCCATAACTAAACAACAAAAGTAAGTGAAGAAATAAAAATACAAGGGTAACACCCCCAAAAACAACTAAGAAAAAAGATGTTACAACCCAACAATAAACATTCAATGAGCCCAAGAAGAAAGCAAAAGGAAGTGAGGAATTATCTACTAGAATAAATCAACCTTCTCCTAGATAGAAGTTCCTCCATAGTCCTCATGGATCCATATCTAATCATTTCTTCAGCTTCCTACCTCAACCTTTCAACCTTATAACTTTGACCTCTACATTTAACCGAAACACCTAGACCAACCTTAGGTTTACCACCATTGGAGCAAGAAGGGGGTGGGATATGGAATCATGGAGAAATCCACTGATCCTACATAATACCTCAGTCTAACTTCCCATATATAAGGTTATCAATAGTTGCTTATAGGGAGACTGACTCCCCCTCAGGACCATACTTCTCCTCCACAACTACCTTATCCATAGTGGAAACTAGAGGGTTGGGAGAAAGAGAAAGAGAAAGAGAAAGAGAAAGAGAAGAATCAAAATGTTGGGTAAGGAACACAATGTGATTACACCAATCAGAATGACTCTCCTGCTTCTTCCAAAAACCTCTTACAATCAAAAGAAGCTTGAGAAGATCAAGAAGCAATACAGTGCCCAAAACGGTTGCAATGAAAACCCCTAAAAGGGAGGCCTTCATAGTTGAAAAATTGAGTCTACGAGGCCCAAGAAGATTCTACTTTGACAGAGTAGAAAATAGGCTTGGAAAGACCTATAATAATACAAACCCTTGTAGTTATGTGTCCCCTATAACTCCTATTCATCTTGACGAAAAGACCTACTAAATTAGTGAACATTTTGATATGATCCTCATTACATAAAACAAATGAAATGTAACGAAATTTATTACAAATATAATTTTACAATTAAATGTGATTTTACTCAATCAAATCTTATTAGATTTATTTGCGATGTTTTTGGGATAAATTGTAATTTTACTTAAATCCTATATTACACACGCAAACAAAGGGCGTTAAAATTAGAAAATCCCGCGTCTTCTCTTACCGGTTGGAATATTAAACCAAAAAACACGATTCAATGTCCGATGCTATACACATGATATAACTACGCAATGACGTCTCATGAAGGGACGGAGTCTCGTAAAAAACTTATTGTTTCCCTTGTTCCACGTTTAGGTTTTTGTACGCTCTGAACGAACTCCAGTCATTATAAAAAAAATAAGACGAGAACACGGGGTTTTGATGTGCAATCCGTACTAATATCTCACCCACCCATAGCTAGCCAAAATCAGCTTGCGGCATTCCATCTGTTTGAAGATTGGAATAATGGGGCGGCATAGGTAGCAAGTTAATCTTCGTAGACCCTGCACTCGTCTGTGTCGGGATTTGTCTTGCAGAATTCGTCCAGAGGATCTCCACTTCCAGCCTTCACTGCTCCGGGCCATTTGGATGCCACCAAATGTGCCAGATCCACCACTCTTTGGCTGTAAGTGTATGGAGTTCAACATTATTTACAGTGCTATAAAAATAAAAAGTAAATGTTGTTAATGGAGGAAGAAAAGTACCTGTAACCCCATTCGTTGTCATACCAAGCGACGACTTTAACCATATCGTCACCCATTACCATCGTAAGGGAGGAATCGACAGTGGAGGAAACGTCTGAACAGCGAAAGTCCACAGACACCAGCGGCACGTCGCATACGGCAAGGATGCCTTTCAGTGGCCCATCCGCAGCCTTCCTGAACGCCCCGTTCACGTCTTCTGCGCTTATTCCTTTCTTCTCAACGTTGATGACCAAGTCTACAACAGAAACGTTGGGAGTGGGCACACGTAAAGCAATGCCGTTGAGCTTCCCCTTCAGCTGCGGCAACACCAGAGATACCGCCTTCGCCGCCCCTGTGCTTGTTGGAACTATGTTCAGTGCCGCTGCTCTTGCTCTCCTCAAGTCACGGTGAGATGCATCCAAAAGCCTCTGCATATTTTGCCACAAATTTCATATACTGAGGATATGCCTGGGCTATATTATTAACGCTATACTACAAATCAATACGGCACCTGGTCGCCCGTGTAAGAGTGTGTTGTGGTCATTGTTCCTTTCACAATGCCTGTTACACCAACATACGTCCTTAGTTGCAAGTAATTACAGTTATTCGTAGCAATATGGGCGGCGTTTACTATTACATACCGAACTCTTGGTCCAAAACCTTGACGAATGGAGCCAAGCAGTTTGTTGTACAGGAGGCGTTACTAGGCACAGGACATTCAATTGCATTAAATTAGGATTCAGGAAAATCTTTGTGGAATTTGAACAAAGATTATAGTAAAGATCTGATATTTCCCTAGTCCATACAAAATAATAATTAATTTTTTTTTATAATTAATCTTTTTGAAAAAACTATATAAAGTTTTAATAAGGATCCACTTCTGTGATCTTACCTGATGAAGAATCACAGAAATAGATCCGAAACAGTCGAAATTAAAACTTCACACAATTTTATTGTAGCATTTTATTACCTGACTATGTTGGAAACCTCATCGGAATAGTCGCCTTCATTGACACCCACAACATAGGTTGGAATGTCGGCGCCTTTAGCAGGCGCTGTAATGATTACCTTCCTTGCCCCGGCTTGAATGTGTTTCCCAGCCCCCGGTCCATCGACAAACACTCCAGTGCCCTGCATTCGTCTTCACAAATAATTAGTTACGTTACTAGCTTCGCTTCACAGTCATAGCAGCTGCATGGATAATACACACAACTCATGCCTACCTCGATGACGATGTCAATTCCGAGCTCTGCCCATGGCAACTTAAGGGGGTCTCTGTTTGAAACCACTTTAATCGGTTTCCCGTCTACGCTTATGGTTTCGTTATCTACAATCTTCACGTTAGCTTTGAATGTGCCAAGCATTGAATCATACTTTAAAAGATGAGAAGCCTGCCAAAAATTCAAATGCCACAATCAAATTGACATGTAATTAAGTATATAATATAAGAAAAAGTAAAGGTAGAAAGTAACTTACATTTTTAACACCACCACTGTCATTAACTACAATGACCTCAAGGGGCGAGTCCTTGCGGCCATGCCAGCAACGAAGGAAATTGCGACCGATACGGCCGAAGCCATTTATGGCCACTTTCAACTTCGCCACGGTTTCTAGTTTTACACCTCCCGCCTTTGTAGCCTGACTTCAAACATTCGCTACTGTTAGAAGTAGAAATGGATTAACTCATTTTGGAGATGTACGCTACGTGATGATATACTTACTCACCTTACGCGTAAGTTGTTTAACGACTGCATCGTGGAAGGACGTGCTCTTACATCCTTTTCCCAAAAATGTTCCGCTACTCGACACCGACTTCACCCCGTAAAAGTCGCAGTATTTAGTCCTCTGTATCATGTGATCAATTATTTAGGCATATAATATAATGTAATCACGTGAATGAATGATTATTATTACGAAAAGAAAACTCCAAAACCTGGACTGAATGCGTGTGTAAAGAAGAGAATCTTGGCCTAGCAAGAGAGGCCGAGGCCGAGGCCGCTGCCGCTGCCGAGGACGACACCAGAGCCATCCAATCTTCTTCTTCTTCTTCTTCCGCCTCTGCCTCTTGTTTGAAGAGGGAGATACGATAAGTTGATTATGTATATGATGGATGGACAAATTTGTGGTGCCCCTGTTTCTTCATGCTTAAAGATTTCGATAAAACCATCTCCTCCACAAATTGTCAGCTTTCGTCGCAGCCAACCATCGAGACACACGTGGTAAACAGAATATCATCTGTTACATGACTTGCAAATAGAGTTTAACCAGGACCAAGGCTGTGCCTATGCTCCTTATGTCGTTTTTATTTTTTTGAAAAAAGAGCCGGGGGTGGTATCTTCCAATTCGAACAACATAACCATTCATTCATTCATTCATGAAACTCGACAAGTAAATGGGCCGTTTAATATCACATAGACACAGAAAATCACATAAGATATTGTGTAATGACAGCTTACGATATAATGACGGGGAGAACAATGTGCATTTATGTATATTTGTAGCAACAAGCCGTGGCCATTCCATATAACAAAATGGAACTTCGAGGGAATAAATTTCACATTCCACCTCACATTTAATTTTTTTTTTTTTTTTTGGGGTAATGACAGCTATCTATTTAACATTGCCTTGTCGTATGCTAATATGCTTCATAGAAAAGGAATGAAATATGTGTATGTGTATTCATTAATATTTTTTATTTTTATTATGAAATATATTTGCATATAGATTTTAACACTACATAAAATTTTATTTTACATTTAACATATTCTCTTAAAAAATTGATTGTGATTTAAAATTAAAATTTTGTAAATCTCAGAATAGGTCAATAGGTGTTCTTTTAGTAGAGTAAATACATAAGAATTTTATTTGTATTAAAAAATATATAAGAAGACAATGTGCAATAATTCCCTGATGTATTAAATTGCCTTGCTTACCAATTATTTGCTTTATTATAATACCCTGATGAAGAGAAATACAAAGGAGTAGGAGTTAACTCATAAGAGAACTCATTGTGGGATTGAGTGTAACTCACTATAGAACTCACAATGGTACTCAGTTGAACTCCAAGTGGAACTCACCCTCTCATGCACTTAACCTCTTATCATACCTAAGTTGAAGCCAAATGTGTAGGGATTATCCATTTAATAAATAAATGGAATAATAAATATCCTACACCAACACCCTCCTTAAGCATAGTTTAGGTGGGCAGAAAAGAAAAGATGGGTCCCGACAACAAGCCCTGATGATGTACCCACGTATAATGCAACTCTCAAAAAGTGCAGTAAAAGGAGAAAACCCAGTGTGAAAAACTTTGTCTGCACCCCCACGCCCTCTCAAAAGAGAGACAAAGAAGAGAAGGTAGGACTAGAAATCCCACCTCCAACACCCCCTTAAGTATAGCTTAGGTGGGCTAGAAAATTAGGTCCCGACAATGAGGTTGATAAGGTACCCAAGTACATAGTGATGATCCTAGTATCCTAAAAATATGAAGGATGTGTGTCTCCACAAAGAAGAGAGAGAAGCTAAGCATAGAATGTCACATGGTGAATGTTATAGTAGGTCCCTCTACAATAAATGTTATCTCTTCCTTTCGAAAGAAAAAACCACAAGCTATCAAACTATTGAATTCCTACTCAAGTGGAATGCAAAAAGGAATCATGATGTAGATCTCTAGAAAATGCTCAAAAGTCTCCCTGTTAGTGCTCAAATGTGTCAAAGTTTGATCAATAATCACAAGCCTAACTATAGAAGATGGAAATAAAGAAACATACAATGAAGGGGAGAGAACATGAGGGTTTATAAGTACCCTCGCTACATCCTGAGAAGAAGAATGGCATGGAACATTCACTAAAGGAATGTTCATGGGAAGAGGAGAGCAAGGCTCAACAACCATTGAAACTAAAGACTGATCTGCAAATGAAGCACTCAAATCTGCAAGATGAATGTCCATAGAAATATATGAATCATCAATACACTCAATGTGTATACTCTCACTAAAATTAGTAAAGTATTCTAAAATACAAGTTTTTGAAGGCTCTGTTGACGCAATGGATTGCACTTGGGGCAAGACGCCTAGCTCCTGCCCTTCCACACGCAAAAATAGAAACTCCCCTCTCACCTGTGGGACCAACAAAGCTGGAGGGGAGAGTCTCTAGATGAGGGCTAGCTCCCTCTGATGTATCTTTTAGGCCCTGGTTTCTCCTACTGCTAACAAATAAAATGAAAAAGGGGGGGAATGAAAAGGGAGAGAGAGATACTGAAAACAGAACCTAAGCCTAAAAAAAATGAAAAGGTGATACACCAAAAAATGTGACCCACCCAGCTTGAATATACACTTTTCACCAAAAAGAAGCGCCCATACACTTCATCTAAAGTGGGAAGCTCTTCTGCAACAGTCAGCTAGGGGTCTGTGGAAGTACAGAGAGGAAGAAACCACCATAGGCATCCTTAAACACACTTATGGCAACCCATTCACAGGCACCTACATTCCCTTGTAGACACTTCTGGTAGACCTATAGAAAGGAGACTTCACAATGAACTGGACATGTTGTAATCGATTTGTGAAAAGCATGAAAGACAATGACTTAACACAAAAGAAGAACACAAACATATACTTTAAAGTGCAAGTCCGGATAGAGGTAAAAATGCTAAGTCCTGATTCAAGGTAAAATCTGGCAGAGCTCTGCCTTACAAGCCCCGAGATATTTTTGGGGCAGAGTTTTGCCTTAAGGCTAAGAGAGTGGATCCTTCTCAGAATGAGAAGTTTACAATTTATAGAAGAAGAAAAAGGCCATTTTGGCGCCCTTTTACAAGTGACCCATGTGCCTTCTGAGCATTGGAAAGAGGAAGTCGCTTGAAGATAATGTTGTGTCAGCCCCTGTCATGATTTGAAATTATGGGCCATGCTGTTTGTTTGCTCATCAATGCAAAATGAATAAAAATGGGTCACGTCATTCACTGTTTGCACCTCTTGATGATTGTATGGTAGGTACTATGTCAACCACTAGAATAACTCCTTGAATCGACACTTTCTCGCACCACTTGGATCACTTTATCTACTTCTACGCTTGGCTATTTTGCCTCCTCTGTCTCCTTCATCCCTCGGGCTATCTTTTGCTACTCCTTTGGCTCTTTGGCTGAGAGTACATCCGCTTCTGACACGTGTCACAGTCTGCTACTTTGAAACTTAGGAGACACTTTAAAACGTGGACGTTGATACATGGTGGCTTCCATTGAGCTAATAATGGGATGTGATAGCATCCACTTAGCTTAGAGGGTCCTTCGAGAGTCAGGTAGAAGTTGACACATGGCTGCTTCTGCTTACTCTTGAGAGAAACTTACTGTTGAAGCTTAAGAGAGACCTGAGGCCTCAGATGCAGACACTTGTCGCACTTTGTTGAGGTAGGCGAGGACACGTGGTGGCATCCACTCACTTTTGAGGGTCCCTTGAGGGTCACGCTAAAGAATTTTGAGATTTCTATGGAAGGCGACATGTGGCCACTTCTGCAGAGCCTTTAGCTACCTTTGGAAACCTTCATGACTCTTTTGATTCTTATAGACAATGACACTCGGCATGCTCTGCGTAGTCTTTAGTAAATCATTCGAGGCCCACCACAGTATTCTTTGAAGCCAACAAGAGAAACCTATAGATGTTGACACTTGGTAGCTTCTACTGCACTTTGAGAGAGGCTTATCTTTAAAGCTTAAAAGAAACTTGAAGCATCAGACGTAGACACTTGTCACACTCCGCTGAGACAGGTGAGGACACGTGGTAGCATCCGCTTACTTTTAGGGTCCTTTGAGAGTCACACAAAGGTTGACACGTGGTCGCTTCCACTTATTCCTTCCCTTTGATGATTCTTCTGCTACAAAATTTGACATTTGTGCACCTGTCATTATTTAGCTTTGCCGTTGAACTGTTTCTCCATTGAACCTTGCCGTTGAACTTGTTTCCCCATTGAACTCGCCATTGAACTTGCTGTTGAACTGAAGCAATGAACCGAAGCTTGATGAACTCGTGCAACCCAAAATTGACTAGCTTTGAATAGCAAGGGAAGAAGGGGACCGATTTTGGCCTACAGGGCTAAAATGGTCAACAAATTGGTGACTCCCAAGGGAAGCATGCCTACTATGCTTAAGGACCAGTTGCCTTAAAATCCATTAGGCACAGAGTCAAGATGCAGCTTGAAAATATTAGCAATAGCCCTGACAGATCCAAGAATCAAACATGAAACTTTTACCCTAGACAAAAGGGAAAACACACACAAGACTAAAAACACTACTTGTGCAAACTGCACTTAGGGAAAGCAGGAAAGAAAATTGAAAGCAAACTACTATATGCAACTAACTAGGTACATCTAATTCCCTCCTGGATCAAAGGGAAAACTTCTCAAGTCCCCTCCCTAGCAAGAAGACTTATGGTGCCAGACAAGTGGCTGAATAAAAAGGAGATTTGGTGACATGCTCCTCTTGCCTGTCACTTAGATTGGCTGGTATCTGCGTGGATCATATTTGAACATGATTCTAACATATACGTACCCTATTTTTTCTTGGAATCTTGTTGAATGATGGTCCTTCATGCTGGTGCATATCACCAAGAAATCTGTGGCTGTTGGCTCATCACCATAACCCCTTTGATCTGCACAGTCCCTCTGTAATGCATCATGATTTGACCCATTTCCTTTTGCTTCATTGAAGACTCTGCCAAACTCATCCTCTGCTCCCTCTTGGCCTTCTTGAAGAAGGGTGACTATTGTGATTTCGGAAATGGAATCACAAAATGATTGCTCATCCCACCGAGCATCACCTCTTTATTCAAAAAACTCTTCTTCAAGGCTTTCCTCAAGGGAGACCAGCCTCTCCTTTTCCTCCTCAAAGATCAAGATCTCTAGATGTTCAAAGATATTCTCCTGATCCTCCTTTAACTCAGGCTCCTCGGCATAGTAGTCCTCCTCATTGAAACAACAAGGAAGTTCATCAAACAGAGGGGGATAGAGAGCTCACCATGCTTATGTTCCTCCTCGTATTGCTGGAACATCTACATGTATGAATGCCTTGCATCTTCTCCATTGCTGATGAGGTCTTCACAAGGAGCATCGATGATGATTCCTTCTTCATTATAACTCATGATAGCCTCTTGGAGAACTACAGATTGGATCTTCTGCTCATCACTTGCCTCCTGTAGAACAGGTTCCTCCTTGAGAAGGGGTGAAGTGAAAAAACCATGTGGAAGAGGAGGCAGTCCTTGAACTAGAATCAAATGATTCTCCTCCTTCCATTTGGTCAGTACTTCATTAATATCAAGTGTAGCTTGATAGCTCTCTTGGAAGTGTGTAGATGGGGTGTGTTCAGACATGGAATGTGCCGTTGGGTCTGAACCATCCATCACACATTGGCTGAGGAATCTCTCTCTGGATTCCAACTCTGCAATTCTCCTGGCTATATCTTCTTGGGGGAGCCTTTCTTAGAGATCATAAGAATCATCATGGGCAGGAGCAACTTTATCTTCTTTAAGGTTTTGAGCAAAACCTTTCTTCTCCTCTTTCCTGCCCCATGATTCCACTATTTCCCCCAGGTCAGGAGGTTGCCATTAGGGTGAAAGATCTCAGAATTGGAAATTTCCCTTTTTGCTAAAGGGCAAATAGGAGGGCTACTTGAGGGGATTTCCTAAAAAAATTGAGCCTGGTCATGGTAATATGAAGGAATACAAGGCCCATGATTCTGTGCAAAGGAATTATACATACAAAAATGTGATTTCTTGATGGCACTAGGCTGCTTAACCAGCTGATTCAACTCAGAGTCGCCATTGGTGTTGATGCAAAAGCCTCCAAAGGTTGGTTGGTTGAAAAACACACCAAAAATTCTTCAACTCTTTAGACACAACTTGTCCTAGTTGGTCCCACCAGGCGTGCCAAAGATTGTTGACACAGTGGATTGCACTTGGGGCAAGACGCCTAACTCCTACCCTTCCACACGCAACAATGGAAACTCCCCTCTCACCTGTGGGACTGGTGAAGCTGGAGGGGAGAGTCTCTAGATGAGGGCTAGCTCCCTCTGATGTATCTTTTAGGCCCTGGTTTCTCCTACTGCTAACAAATAAAATGAAAAAGGGGGGAGAATGAAAAGGGAGAGAGAGATGCTAAAAATAGAACCTAAGCCTAAAAAAATGAAAAGGTGATACACTAGAAAATGTGACCCACCCAGCCTGAATATACACTTTTCACCAAAAACAAGCACCCATACACTTCATCTAAAGTGGGAAGCTCTTCTGCAACAGTCAACTAGGGGTTCATGGAAGTACAGGGAGGAAGAAACCAACAGAGGTGTCCTCAGACACACTTATGGTAGCCCATTCATAGGCACCTACATTCCCTTGTAGACACTTCTAGCAGACTTGTAGAAAGGAGACTTCACAATGCACTGGACATGTCATAATCAATCTGTGAAAAGCATGAAAGACAATGACTTAACACAAAAGAAGAACACAGACATATACTTTAAAGTGCAAGTCCAGATAGAGGTAAAAATGCTAAGTCCTGATTCAAGGTAAAATCTAGCAGAGGTCTGCCTTACAAGCCTTGACAGATTTTCGGGGCAGAGTTTTGCCTTAAGGCTAAGAGAGTGGATCCTTCTCAAAATGAGAAGTTTACAATTTATAGAAGAAGAAAAAGGCCATTTTGGCACCTTGTTACAAGTGACCCATGTGCCTTTCTGAGCATTAAGAAGAGGAAGCCGCTTGAAGATAATTCTGTGTCAGCCCCTATCATGATTCAAAATTATGGGCCACACCATTTGTCTACTCATCAATGCAAAATGAAGAAAAATGGGTCACGTCATTCACTATTTACACCTCTTGATGATCGTATGGTAGGTACTATGTCAACCACTAGAATAACTCCTTGAATCGACACTTTCTCGCACCACTTGGATCACTTTTTCTGCTTCTACGCTTGGCTATTTTGCCTCCTCTATCTCCTTCATCCCTCGAGCTATCTTTTGCTACTCCTTTGGCTCTTTGGCTGAGAGTGCATCCACTTTTGACATGTGTCACATTCCACTACTTTGAAACTTAGGAGACATTTTGAAACATAGACACTGACACATGGCGGCTTCCATTGAGCTAATAATGGGAAGTGGCAGCATCCGCTTAACTTAGAGGGTCCTTTGAGAGTCAGGCAAAAGTTGACACGTGGCCGCTTTCGCTTACTCTTGAGAGAAATTTACCGTTGAAGCTTAAGAGAGACCTAAGGCCTCAGATGCAGACACTTATTGCACTCTACTAAGGTGGGTGAGGACACGTGGTTGCATCTGCTCACCTTTGAGGGTCACACAGAGCATTTTGAGATTTCTATGGAAGGCAACACGTGGCCACTTCCACAGAGCCTTTAGCTGCCTTTGGAAACCTTCAGGACTCTTTTGATTCTTGTGGATAATGACACTAGGCATGCTCCACATAGTCTTTAGTAACTCATTCAGGCCCACCACAGTCTTCTTTGAAGCCAATAGGAGAAACCTGTGGATGTTGACACTTGGAAACTTCTACTACACTTCGAGAGAGGCTTATCTTTAAAGCTTAAAAGAAACTTGAAGCCTCGAATGCAGACACTTGTCGCACTCCGTTGAGATGGGTGAGGACACATGGTAGCATCTTCTTACTTTTAGGGTCCTTTGAGAGTCACGCAGAAGTTGACACATGGTCGCTTCTACTTATTCCTTCTCTTTGATGATTCCTCTACTACAAAATTTGATGTTTGCATGCCTGTCATTATTTAGCTTTGCCGTTGAACTATTTCTCCATTGAACCTCACCGTTGAACTTGTTTCTCTGTTAAATCTCACCATTAAAATTTCCATTGAACTGAAGCGATGAACCAAAGCTCGATGAACTTGTGCAACCCAAAATTGATTGGCTTCGAATAACAAGGGAAGAAGGGGACCGATTTTGGCTTGCATGACCAAAATGGTCAACAGGCTCTAAAAGAACAATAATCTATACAAGAATAGATGTAGAATCTGTAATGAGATAATTAAGGTCTAGTAGAATCTCATTCTGTAGTGGGGGCTCGATAAAAAGAATAAAAACATCCACCATGGATGTATCATCATAAGAAATAAAAGCAATAGGAGAGATTATAATAGTCTTAGAAGAGGCAGTAGGAAGTGGAGGAAGAGGTGTGATGTAGGTCACAATAGGATCTCCAAAAGGAGATTGTAGGATGCTCTAAACAATGCAATGACACTCTATATATTCCACATGGAAACAAAGATCCATGGAAACATGTAGTAATAAGGTGGTAAAAACCTTGTCATAAGTATTAGTCTACTTATTGAACCAAACAATATCAGTGGGTGCAGGAATCTGTCCACATAAGAATGGAATATGATTCTTATGTGTGAATAAGTGTTCTATGTAAGCATGCCACAATAATTGGTCTTTCTGAGAAGAACCACTAGTGTAAAATCAACCTTCCTCCTTTAGAGTCTCTCAAATGGAGTCATCATGACCAAGATAAGACACCAGAGAAGTGCAAGATTGCACAAGATAATCTATAATGAACCCCTAAAGCATGCTTATGAATGGGACATCATGCACAATCGAGAGTACATCCAAGTGAGCAATCAATGCTAAAGTGATGAGGGATAATACATATTTAGAATGGGGATTTTAGACACAATCGAAAATATATCCACATGTGAACAATTGGTGTATGAAGTGTAATGTACAAAGTAGTAGGGCTCATAGCATATGTAACTTCTCTTGAATATGACATTTTATAACTTTAGTGAATTTTAAAAAATAAAGTAAACTAATGGAAATAGGATAAAAAAACATGCACTTTTGAAAAATGTGGCACTCAATTCTAAGTTACCAATCGAAAGTTATAGCATAATACATTTTATGTCATTAATGACCTATTTAATTAAATTTGCATAACCAGTTTAAATGTTCGACAAAACAAAGGGTAAGGTAGCCTTCCAACCACTAATTAAAATTTGTACTAAGTGTAGAATGTAATGGTTTAAATTGTGAAGGGGAATTTACCTCATATCAACCCAAGCCTTACCCTTCATCTTCGATAAGCAAAAATACAAGGTAAATAACCAAACAATGAAATAATATCCTACTAATATATTATTTTTAAATAAAAACCAATCAAAAATTCACATGCCATACGGAAATCCCCCCATAATATTCATCTCCCTTCAACAACTCCACCATAAAGAAAGGGGCCTTTCATGGAGAAATCCACCCACCATACAAATAACCCCACCCATGTTTGCCACTTAAAAAGGTTAGCTATTCCCCTTAAATCATTATGTCCCCCACATTAATAACCACATTTCGAAATATAAAACTCCACCAACATAAAATCTCCTCACTTTACAATTATCCCCCACTCATAACAAATCCCACCACAAACAAACAAACAAAAAAAAAAAAAAAAAAAAAAAAAAAACCCTACCTTTTCAACC
>JARHVA010006702.1:607500-662500 GCA_037957365.1 Torreya grandis | reverse complement strand
CTAACACCCCACTTAAGCATAACTTAGGTGGCCATAATGAAAGTGGGTCCCAACAACTAGGCCTAATTAGGTACCCAAATACAATATAATATCTCATAAAGTGGTAAAAGGAGAAAACCCACTGGGAAAAAACTCCCTTAGAAAAAGAGATAAAAGAAAGAAAGGAGAACTAGAAGCCCCCCAAAGATGATGTCAATCCTGTAGTAGACTGTACCCCAAGAAGATCTCTTAGATGAATGAACTTACCCTTAGTAAAAGGTTTGGTGAATATATCTGCAACCTACTCTAAAGATTGATAAAAAAAACTACGTCAATGATTTGACCATGAATAAGCTCATGAATGTAATTCATGTGAATCTATATGTGTTTGTTTCATTGGTGATGGACTAGGTTCCTACATATCTTAATGGTGCTCTGGTTATCAAAATAGATGACTGTGGGATACTTGAATGAAATGCCAAACTCAGTAAGAATCCACTGAAGCCAAATAGCCTTAGTATATGCATTAACAACTCCTCTATACTCTTCCTCTATGGATGACAAATCAAACATTTTACATTTTACTAAAACCAATTGATACTATCAGAACCTAGTGAGAAACTATAACCTGATGTGGAGTTGTGATTCTCAATATCACTTACCCAATCTAAATTAATGAATCCAACCAAGTTAACCTTCATGCCAAATCTATAATGAATCCCAAATTTGAGAGTATCCTGAAGGTAGTGAATAATTTTCTTAGTTGCTTTCCAATACAGCTCATGAGGTTCCTACATGAATATCAAAACAATGCTCATAACATATGAGATGTCAGGCTTGGTGTGAGTCAAATAAATGAGATTGCCAACAAGTTGATGAAATAAGGTTGCATCAACCAATGGTTTAGTATAGTTAGCCTCAAGTTTGAATCCATAAGAAAGGGAGTCTGAGATTAATTATAGTCAATCATGTGACACCGAATAAGTAAATAAAGAGTGTACTTGGGTTGTTCAAGAGTGATACCTAAATTGGGTTGTGAAATTTCAATACCAAGTACTGCAATGGACCCAAGTCTGTCATGTCAAATATGTCTTAAATAGATGAATTCACTAATACAATAGTGGATGAAGTGTTCCCTATTATCAAAATATCATCAACATAAAGTTACAATGTCAGTAGTGAGTCATCCCACCATAAGAGATATACATTAAGATCTGAATGACACCATGTGAAACCTAAATCTAGGAAGAAGGAATCCATTTTGGCGTACCAAGCCCACGGGGCCTATTTGAGGCCATAGAGGGATTTTATAAGTCTAAAAACTAAGGATGAATCCTAAACAAACCTTGATGACTACTCTATGTAGATATATTACTCAAGGTATCTATGAATACAATCACTTTTCACATCCATTTGGTGCACATCCAACCCATGTGTTGTGACAATAACAAGAATAAGTCGAATAGAAGTCATATTAGACATAGGTGAAGAGGTATTTGTGTAATCTATGCTGGTAACTTATGAAAATGCCTTGGAAACTAAACGTGCCTTATATTTATAAACTGACCCATCTACTATATGTATGCAATCAAAAATGCATCATGTCTATAAATCAATCCTAACTTGGAGAAGATAGATCATACCATAAACTTTTGATTGGGGATGCATTAGATAATTGAGAACATGACCAATATGGGGATTTGCTAGGGATCTCTTATCACAATACATAATGCTAGGGATGGTTCCAAAGCCTCTAGTCAATCACAATCATACAATAACCCTAGTTAGGTCCTATGTTTTATATTCACTAAAATAATAAGTAAAGTATAATCTAGTTCTCACCAAATCTTGTGGCACAAAGTGGGGGTTATAAAAAATAAAAGTAAACATGCATAAGAGACATGTACTCATGTCAATGTATGTGGAATAATAACACATGAAAGTGAAGTAAGAATGCATATCTATCTACTCTTACAAAGGAGGAATAAAGTTAGGGATACTTACCTTTGAATACGAACCTACTAAGCCTTAATCTCTCCCTTGGCTAAGGTGCTTCATAAGAGGTTGTTGTGGTATGTAAGGATGACAAGGATAAATCAACTATAGGATATACAACCTATCAATGCATCCAAAATACTTCTCTAGAAGACAAGATCTGTATCTCCAAATAAAGTATGAAACCCTAAGCTTTCTCCTCAAGTAGAATGTTGGGTGAACAAATGCACAATATCTCTTACTTCTTATTTTCTCTAAATAATGGAGAAATGAACTTGTATATATAGGAAGATTTAACCCTAAACCCTTCCCAAGGTTTTGGCCATCAAGGTTGACCTAGTCAACCTAGCAAAACTTTGGACAATAATTCACTAGATCATGGGCTAGGTCAGCCAAGAGCTGACCTAGACCCTAAATGAATTTCACCCAAAAATGTATAAGGTCGACCCAGTCGACCTAGTACAGTGGAAAATTGAAAGGGGATTAAGGCTAGGAAAAGGGGGTTAAAAGGTAGAAATGAATGAGGAGTGTGAAATAGAGAAGAACAAGCTTAGGGATAAGGTTTTCAGGAGACAAGTGTGTAGATAAAAAGTGGTAAAAGGGACAACAATCCCATGAAGCACCAATGTTCTACCCATCCCTTTCTTAGTACACCCCTTAAGGCATGCCCTTAGAGACATTAAGACTCGATGGGTTCTTGAAATTTAAAGAGCATCAATAATTGATAAAAGTTTGAAAATATTATGTGTATACACATACCCCACTCAAAGATCATCACGTGTCATGTGAGTGCAACATGGGATGGTGCTTCAGGAATAAAACATGGTAACACATAACACTAATGCTAAGTAAAATGTAGTAAGAAGAAAATAATGAAAAGATAGAATTGAAAAATAGATACCTTTACTTACCTTAGTGCTATAGATAAAAATGTAGACTGCGAGAGAAGTGAAGGTGTTCAATGTGAAAAACATTAGGTGAACCTATAAAGATTAGTGCAAAAAATAGCCAAAAATCATAAATTTTGGAATATAGGCATATATTAGTGGAAATGATTCTCTACAACACATGATTCTAGAACATTTTATGGTTTAAAAAATGGGTTAGTAAAAGTAAAGATATGAGCAAAACAAGGAATCTGATAGAAAATATTTGAAAGGTAGAAAATTGTGAAAAGTAAGTTTAAATAGGGTGAAAGGGAAGTCATTTTTTATTGTTGACTTATTGGTGAGATATGAGAGACCAAATGAGAGGTAATAGAGTTAGGATGGTGAGGAGATGATAATTGAGATGAGAGGTACTCCCAACGGTCACAGTGGGTGCAACACAAGTAGGCAACTAAGAATTTTAAACTTGTTTTTGAATATTTTATTGAATTTAAGTATTTTATAGAAATTTGTAATTTATAGAAATTCTAGGAACTAAAATGAACCCAAAAAAGTTGTTAAGGGTAGTAGAATCCAAATAGGGAAATGGATTGAAAGGGATCAAAGAAATAACTATCAAAAGGCATTAATTATAGGAAATGAAAGGGGCTGATAGGCAAAACTAACTAGGTCAACCCAGTCAACCTAGTAGGCTAAAAGTTTGTTAAATCCACACTTCCAACTTAGTAGGTATGTGCCAACTTAGTTATTTTTTCATGTTGTTGACTTAGTACATGACTATCCACTTAGTAAAATAATCCACTGTGATAACTTAGTACTAAGGGGAGAAAAAGTAAAGGGTTGACTTAGTTTGTTAAGTCAACCTGGTCAAAATGAAGAGAATTTGGTCAATCTAGTGTTTAACTAAGTGATCATAATAGTAAGCAAATGCATGAAATAGGCCAAAAGAGTGCTAGGAAGACCTAAAATGGTCAACTAAATACTAAAATGACCAAGTACGCTAAAAATAGGTTAAACTGAGTAAAAATGGATAGATTAAAGTAATTTAGGCTTATTTTTGTTAAAATTTGAAAATAATTTATTTTGATTATAAATGACATGGAAGATCTAATACAATTTTTATTATTTTATAGTTATAGGGGTGTTTGAGGTTTTAGTGCTTGGTGGACATGGCATGGCTTCCAAACCTCTTGGAGTGATTAACAATTGAGGATCATTTGAGAGTGGTTGCACTAGGTCTAGGAGGGATTAAATATATGTGTAGAGTCCCATTAAGTTTGGATTTGATAGTCATGTTCATAGGAGCCTGAGAATGATTGATTAATACATTTAGATGGGAGGTGGATAGGGATGCCATTGAGGTGGGTATCATCCTAGAGGACATCCATGTTATACTTGGACTACCAATAGGAGGTACACCCATGGTAATGAGAGTACCATATGGATAAGAGGAAAGGAGAGCCTTAGCCATATGGGTGATGGGCTCAAAGAGGATATATCTTGGGATAAGAGTTAGACTAGTTGACATGTATACATCTCAAATTTTGGATATCCAAAATGTGGTTATAGGACTTATGATATCATGAGTCTTGTGTCACAAGTTAGATGGCAAGGTATCACTATATGTGATATCCTTATGTTAGACTATTTTGGATCACATGGTATGCATGATTTAGGTTCTATCATCTAGGTCTAACTTATGCATGACATTTATGGGATGCTATTCAAGAGGGTAGAAGTCTATGGGGCCTATTATCTTTATAAGTGCATGGATATATGATAGGTTTCTTATGTATTGGCCATCTAGGTTGACCCATGTGGTTGATGATCAGTTGCCTCAGGTTAAAGGTGATGATAGGATCAGGCAGTGTAAGCTGTGCCCCATATACTAATGTTGTAGATAATTAGGTGGGTAAACATTGTATAGTAACCATATGGGCATATTTCTACAATATGTCTAAGCTAGGAGATAGCTGCACTAACATTAGCATAGACATAAATTATAAGCCACTATACTTGGTGGATAGAGCTACATCCAGTGGCACTTGTACCAAGATAGATGAGACTCCCTCACCCAATGGTGATGATAGTAGTACCCTCATTTTGGGCTAGGCATGTGAGAGAGGTGAGGGGAAAAAGAGAATTAGGGCCACCAGTTACTAGGCTAGCGATCAGACCATAGTGTGAGAGATCATGGTCTAGTCAAGTATGATAAGAAGTAGATAGAGATGAGATGGATGTATATGGATGAGTACTAGAGGTACCACCACCAACATCATAGTAGGAGAATCAGAAACCACCCCAGTCATACCATCGATGGAGACACCAATAGTGGGAGAGAATAGAGATACTGGTCATCCCAAATGACCCATCTGGTAGGCTAGGATAAATTTGGGAGATAAAGGTACCACTTAGGCACATCTTGAGCAGGCATAAGTGGTGACCCTAGGATTTGTTCTTGGAAAGTGACCTAAAAATGAGTTACTCAAAGGAGGCACTGATGGAAAGGTTATGCTTTATAGTCATGTAGATGGTGAGACAGTAGTAGGCAACACACATACAAGTAATAATAGATGGCTTGAAATTTTGCTTAAGTTATTTGAGATAGATTATAGATAGATAGATTTTTGAGATATATCTGTGAGATAATATCTATCTATTTTAAATTTTGTAGATCCTACAAAGGAGGAGACTAGATGGGGATCATAGGTGATAGGGGAACTCTATGAGATCTTTGATGAGGCACTGAAACCATATGACCTGATGAAACTAGAGAGTCCTATGATAGTGTCTACCCCAAGGAGTTGGTTTAGACTAGTAAGAGAGGGTACAAGGTGAGTATGGTCATGTAAGGAGGAGATACAACTACCATTGGGGTGAGAAAGGCACAAGCATGGTAGGCCTTAACTCATGAGAGAGTCGTGCATATGGCTATCATGACCTAGTTGACATAGGTACATGCCTAGCTAGTGTAGGTATAGGCCTAGGTGGCTAACCTATAGGGACAAGTGATAGGTCTGACATCTCAGACAATCTCATTAAAATGCACTATTCAGAGGGGATAGTTTAAGGCATTTATGGGTAACATGGCTAGGCCATGAGATAGATAGGATAGAGCCCAACCATAGAGATGAGATGATGTATATTGTTGTATTTTATATGAAATCATGATACATACATACATACATACATACATACATACATACATACATACATACATACATACATACATACATACATACATACATACACACACACACACACACACACACACACACACACACACACACACACATATATATATATATATATATATATATATACATCTCGTTTTGGTAGTTGGATGTTGATTTTACATGTCTATATTATGGTTATGGTTGTGGATGCTTGGATACATTTATTTCTAGCCCATGTATTTATCTATTGTTGTATATGATATAGGAAATATATGAGTTTTGGTTTCTTTTCTATCATTATATAGGACACATGCATGGTTAAAAATAAATAGGGAAAACGACTTGGTAAAATATAATCAATAAAAAATGAAATGTACTACACACTATTTCATGCTAGGAATATGTATAAACAAGAAAATGACTACGTATAAAGAACCAAAGGGTGGTAAAAAAGATGATAAAAAAGTTTTTTTTAAAAACCAAGAGAAAGATGAGAACCAAATTCAAACAAGTAGAATCATACTGAGTCACATTGGGAAGTATGAAAGTAAATGTAATAAACTGGAAAATTTGTAAAAGAAAAAATGGTATAAAAATAAATAATTTAAGTTATTTAGTCATACTAAATCACATTGGGAAGTATAAAAGAAAAAAAATGGTAAAATTGGTCTTACATTTACCACACTAATTCAAGCTGGGAAGTATGAAAAATTTAAGATATGGTTGGATTCTTACATGAAATCAGAAAATAAGAAGATAAAAGTGAAAGAGTAATAAAGTAAGAATAAAACATAATAAATCAAGATGGGAAGCATGTTAATGATGTATAACTTCAAAATAAATCACATCTTATCTCATATTTGACATATGTAATTTTTTTGTGACTTGGATTATTGGAAAATTTTGTGAGGAAGGCTAGACCTACCTATGGTCTTACATTGCAACTCACAAAGGGAACACCAATGAGGTGGAATAATGGGAAAATATGGTAAAAAGAGATGTTGGTAATATGAATGTGAATTTGTGGTAATTTATGAGGAAAGCTAGGTCCTATCCATGGTCTTATAGTACAACTCATAAATGGAATCCCTAAGGGAGTGATCAGTGAATAAAACAATATTACTCAAGAGAAGATATGAGGAATGTAGGGAGTGAAATAAGGAATTTGAAAATCATAACTTAGGCATATTATGAGAAGACATTAGGAGACAAGAGGCATACTAAGGACATGAGAAGACAATAAGTGGCTAGTGACCATCAATGTACAAAAGAAACCTATTTGCTATAGACACTAAGTTGTGTAGGCAAATAAGCATGCTACTAAGATCAAATCATGAAGGTATATTAGTACAAGAAAAGTAAAAAATACCTACCTTCCCATGACATGTTCTCTACTCCTCATGACCCCTTATAGAGCCATCGGTTTATTATGAAGATTATGTACTTGTAGGAGAAAGTAGGTAGCACTAAAAGATTTTTTTATTCTACTTTTCTAATCTACTAGCCTACCATACCCTAATGGACCTTAGCTCTATCATGAGGCCAACTGTGGAGTTTGAGCTTCGACTTTAAGAAGGAGATGTGCTTTGAATCACATCTTTTAGTATGATCTGACTTTTAAGTATTTTAAATGTTTTTTATTTTTTGATCATTGCCTTTTTGATAAATGATTTGGATTTTGAATGTGTTTAAGGATTTTTTAAAGATTTATCCTCCATAAGAACATGGAATCACTAGTCATGAGAGATAAAGTGATACACATAAATTATTTTTAGGCTCAAGCTAAAGGAAGCTAAGTGACCAAAGACAAGATTGACTAGAACACTTAGGCTTAATAATGAACCGACATGTTATCTCGAGTCTCAACCATGTATATGCTTAGTTTGCAAAAAGGGAATAAATGGAATAAAGGAGATCCAAAGTGGAATGGTAAAAGGATATTATAATGAGATTAATTGTTTACTAGCTGATCACATGGTAAAAAAGAATGACTAAAGGGAACAAGTTTGTATAACCAAGTCACAAAGATAATTATCTATGTATATAGAGATAATAAAGAAAAAAATCATGAAAAGAGAATAAGGGAGTCTTTTAAGAAATAAAATTAAGAAGAAAAAGAAGAAAATGATAAAGAAGAAAAACAAACATAAACGACATTATAAGCAATATAAAGTACAAGATCAAAGTCACCATGTAAGATAAACAAGAATTTGACACAATGTCAAATAATATAACAAAATAGATAAAGCTAAGATTGGATCACAAATCCAATACAAATGAAAATTTAAGAACACCATGCTTGTGTTAATAAGTACTAATATATTTTCCCACACACAATATCTAGAACATTTGATAAGTCTCTATGAAGTTGGATGCAAACTACACCTAATGTCTCATCTATCTCTTAGTAAAAACTAGGAAAATACTTTACGTTTAATCTCCTTAATAGAAAAGGTATGAATGTTTGATCGATCATGCTAAGGAGGGAAATTAGGTAAGGGATGATTAGAATAATACATGAGAATGAACTCTATGGGAGATGAAGGGATCAATGGTAGGGAAGGATCCACAGGTGAGGGACTGATAGGTGGAGAAGGATCCACAGGTGAGGGAAAGTCCACAGATGAAGGATTCATTGGTGGAGGAATAGGAGGTGAAAAAGGGACCATAAGAGGTGGAACCATGGGGGAAGAAGGGGGAGCCTTATTATGGGAATGAACTATGGGAGGAATAGGAGGTGTAGGAATAGTTAAAATATGATATTTAAGGTGTTACTGAAGGATGTAATAATAATCGATCTGATGCATGTCACATTGGTGCTAAAGACAATACACCTCTCCATACTTAAGAATATAATCAAGTAGTACCTTTGGGGGAGGTATGGCCTTATCTAATGAATGAGGGGTATAAGGATGTAAAGTGTCAATATATTATCATAACTTGTGACAATGCATGGATGAATGATTATCTGTGTCATGGAAGCAATATATATGCCTATGAGTAGGATTAGTATAATTACTCATAGGAGGATGTGTAATAGAAGTGGAAGGACTTTGGGAAGGATCGTTAGCCTATTTGGTGGGAAATGGAGCCATCTATGGTAAAGGAAGTAAACCATCACCAAGAGAAGGTGGTGCTGGTGAAGGGATTGGACTAGGATCGATGTAAGGAGCGATGGGATCAAAAGCAAGAATAAAATCAACTAAAGTGGGAACAAGAATGGGATTTTAAGTGGGAGATATTGAGGGAGGGGTAGGTTATATATAAGGCTAAAGGAGAGTTTCATGCATCTTAGGGATAAATAGGATATAAGGGTCATAATACCTAGTAAAGTGATAGGGCCCAGTCATACCACGATCTATAAGCATATTCCTAGGAGGTTGTTCAGAAACTAGAAGTGTCCATACCATATCTACCCTATGATAAAGAGGAAAAATGATAAAATTAGGAAATATATATGATGGAATATGAGAAGATATTCTAAATTATTGAAGCAAAGAGGAGTGCCAATGAATAATCTCATCATCATGGGCCTAAACAAAACTACCTAAAAATGGATCATCTAAGGTATAACCATCATCATAATTAGGTGTATGAAGATCAATGATGTATGTAGGGATGAAATTATCATCCAATGAGGTGTGATGTATGGAATGTTTAGTCTTAGTTAAGATAATTAGGATATCATCATAAGGAAGTTTATGAGAATGAGGTTGTAAAGAAGAAAGAAGTTGAGAGATGAGATGAGGTGAGAGATTGGGAATTTTAATCTCAAGATTGATCTCATTTTGATCATCATCATCAAAATATAAGAGGTTAGGGGTAATATTCCCAATGAGTTCAAGATGACCATTGTAACCTTAAGTGGAATTAATAGGAAAGTTGAAACGTTGAGACTCATGAAATGGAACACTATACAAAGGTTCAAGAGTAGGAATATTGAAGATACCTCGGTCTTGGAATTGGTCAAAATTCCAAGGGTCAGTGTCACCTTGAATCCTATAGATAGCTATATTGTGAAGGAATTTAATGCATTGATAGGTGGAATTAGCAATTGCTCTCATATGGTGAGTCCATGGCCTACCAAGTAAAATGTTTTAAGATAGAGGAAAGTGGAAAATCATCACCTTCACATGAATGGTGATAGGTGGGATGATAATGGGAAGACACACACAACCTAAAGGAGGAATTTGAATTTGATAATAGCCTTGACATGTAATGCATGTAAATTTGAGATTGCATTTGGAATATCCAAGAGTTTAGATAAAATCTAGAGAGACAACATAAGTGCCATAATCCTCATCAATCAAGGCACACTTGACTTGGATATCACCAATTTGGACACTAATAAATAGAGGAGGATCATCTACATGAATTAGAATATCATCAAGAATCATAAAAGTGATGGGAAAATTGAGGGAAAGATAAGTGTCCATTATTTTTTCAACATGTATAGACATCTCTTCACATTATTTCAATATGATATCTTTAGACCCAGATAAGGTTACTTCACATCCTGCTAGAGGAGGACAAGGGATGATCATTTCAAACAAAAGCTGCATAAGATGGATTTGATGATGTGGATAGGTCCTCATAATCTCATGAAATGGAATTTGAGATGGGATATTAGTGAGTTCCATGATGATATCCCACTCATCATAATCCAAATAAGATTGTTATAAATAGTGCATAGTGTTGAAAGAGGTCCTTAGAAGGAGGAGCTGATGTACATTAGAATTTATACTGATAAGAGGGAAAAGGTTTAGAAAAATGTTGTAAATTATGTTGAGAAGATGAAGTAGTTGGTGTAGGTTGGTTTTGAGAATCATTAGAAGAAGTGTTGATAGAAGCTTGAATATCATTAATGTTAGGTAAAGAAGATGGAGGGATGGTAGAAATATAATGGGAAGTTTTATCCAAGGGAGGAGTTGGAATTATTTCATTAAAAGTTATAAGGTCATCTTGCCTAACTCATTTAAGTGATTTGGAGAAGAATCTTGGATAACATGAAATGTGTGAGATAATGGAGGTGTGTAGATAGGTTGAGGGTCAATGAAAACAACCACCCTTTGCATATTATTCATATTAGCCACATTCTCTTCTAGATTTGGGTCAATAAGACCATTTACATTTTTAGTGGAAGGGGTGGGTTTATTTTGGTTATCTTGATGATTTGGAAGAGGGTCTTTATAGATGGCCAAGTGAGCATTAACTTGATTCAAATCTTGAGATTTAGTATTAGTTTCATGGGATTTAAAATCAATGTCATAGGCTTGTTGGCATTTCCAAATGATAGAATCATGGTCAAAATTGGGACCAAGAAGAAAATACATATCCAAATTACAAATATGCCTACAAGTCTCATGAGAATGACCCTAACTAGCATGAAACCAATAAAATTTATCGGGATCATACCAAGATTTCATTGGAGGAGTGGGATCAAGTTCTCTTAGAAGAGGCCTAGGTAGACATTTAAGTAATTCAGCTAAGGATAAAGGTTTGTAAACATTGATGTTATTGGTGAAGATAAATTAGGATTAGTGAATTGTTGAGAAGGGAGAGCTGGTTCGAAGATTGGTTAGGAACAACTTAAATAGTATGCATGGTGTCATAAGAGTCCATGACACCATCATTGATAGCATGATGATTATTATTCTTCAGTAAAATACAAGGACATGTAGAAGGTTGGGGTGGATCAAATTGATGCATAAAGAAATATTGATGTGTTATCTTGGTTAATGGCCTCCTCAAAGGTATGTGGATTGAGAGAGTGTATACATGATATTATTACTTGGGAAAAAGAGCATTGGTAAAGAGATGGAAAAGGATATCGTAGGCTATTTTATGTTCACATTTATTGGACAATGTTTTCCACCTTTTAACAAAAGGTTGAGAAGTTTTGATTTCAAGTTTCTTATAATTGATAAAATGGGCCAAGGTATTCTCAGGAAGATCACTAGTTTGGAACTCTTGGACTAGAGCATTTACTAAATCTTCCAAACTAGTAATAAAATGAGTTTTAAGTTGGTTATACCAATCTAAAGAATCATCCATGAGGGTTTTGGCTAATAGTTTAGTAGCAGCAAAGGTATTTAATTTGACCCAATATTTATATAGATTTCCAAATATTTTGAGATGAAGAGTAAGATCAGTTGATCCATTGTAAGAAATGGCAAGGGTGATACCTCCTATATAGATATTAACAATTTGAGATGTAAGAGGTTCATTTTGAAGATGATTAATTATCTTGTTGATAAGAGGAGGTTGAGGGATAATATTACCATGGTCATCTTGAAGAGGAGGTGGGGGAATATTTTGATTATGCATGCCCCATTTCATCTATTAAGGGTGGGTTTGAAGATGGATAAGGTGGTTTTGTATTCACAACATTTGATTTGTATTATGAGCTTGAAAATTATTCATTTGATTAAGCATTTGTAATAAAATTTGGAGGGTTTGAGTGACATTTTTGACATTATTTAAAGTAGTAAAATTTTAAGTAGTGGATTGGGTACCACTATTGGTGTTGGTAGGAGCTTGAGAAGAGTTGGTAGAATGTGAGGCACTAGTGGTAAAATTTTCTTCTGTGGAAAAATATGTACTAGTGAAGGGATGAGAAGATAAAACATTAGAAGCATGATTAGCATGGGTAGTAAATGATGCACTAGTGGAGGAGTTGAGGAGAGTGGGTCTTGGGAGAGGCCCACCAGATGTAAAACCTGCCATGTTAGTGGAGATACTAAGCATGGAGGTCAAAGAAGTTAAAGAAGAATTCATGGTATGATAAGGATTCAAAATAGAGGGAAGAGGATACGAATGAAAGAAAATAGTATCCTCAAATCTATGTGATAATGTAGGATAAGTTGAATGAGGATCTTCAACTTGACCACTAATCATGAGATGGTAAATGGTAAAAGGATCATTTACTCAATGTTGAGGAAATTTAGAGATAAAGAATATCATTTTATGGGTAGACTCTAATTTGGGTTGACTCTAATTTGGGTTGATATTCAAGTGAGAATAGAGGATTATGAAGTGATGAGGAATGAAGAGGGTTCCCATAATTCATTATGTGAGTGGCTATATAAACATTACTTTCATTCAGGAGAGGAACCCTAATCTACTTATGGGAGACCCTATGAGGGTTGGTAAGACTAATCATATGTATTGAATTCAAATTAGTATTGTCTTCAAACATGAAGTTCATGATGAAGGAAAAGCACTAGATAAAACAAAAGTGATGCAAAAGCAAATAAATAAGAAGAGTTAGAAAAATATGCAAAGTCAATTGGGTTAACCTAGTATAAAACATAGGATCTAAAAGATAAGAAAACAAGAATATAGAGTTGACTGGGTTGACCTAGTTTTGTAACCTAGGTAAAAATAGGAAAAAAAAAGATATAGAGTTGATAGGGTCGACCTAGTACTGTAGGTAGGGAAAATAATCAGTCTGTAAGAGACTGTGTCGAGTAGAATGACTATGTACTAAAATAGGAAAATTTATGCAAGTAATTTTGAAAAAAATAAATTAAAGGAAAAACACAATCAATTGGGTCAATGAGGTTTATCTAATTGAGGCACACAACACAAAACCTTGCACCAACATTGGATAATGTAAGTTTTTGTAATACAACATATAATTGAGCAAAGAATAACTAACCAACTTGGAAATTAAATGCTAACTAATTGGTCATCTTGAGTGTTGTTAGATTATTAGAATAATATTTTAGATGTGATAGGAAGTTGGTTGTAAACAAGGAACTAGAAAGTAATCTATAGATGGTTTCAAGATGTTTAGGCTAAAAGGGGTATGTATTGGTAATGGTACTAGCTTGGTATTAGGGCCTACCCCCTCACTTCACACATTGTAATGATAAGAGTGTTATGTACTTAGCTAATATATACCATTAACTACATGTTTATACTTCACTAGAAAACCAAGTCAGCTTCCCCCATGGTGATGAAATCCAAGTAGGTGGGACTTAGGTAGATAATTGTTAAAATGCATTTTAAGATTATGTGATTTGGTAGTGTGTACATAAAAGAGAAAAATAGTGCAACTAGATGGTATATTGAAGAACCACCCATTTAGACTATGTGATATATTCTAAGCATGAAAACAATTGAAAAATGAAAGTGTGAGCTAATTACTAGTATAAAATGTTAATTCTAACTTTGAAACATAATAAAATGGTGATTCAAATGATAGTGTATGCAAAGATTATAGAATAGAGTCGATAGTGTCACTACTATACTAATAAATCAAGGGTCTAAAAAAGAACTACGTCGAGAATGTCAACCTAATTTTCTAGAGAGAAAATAAATTATAAAACTATGTTGAGAGGGTCAACCTAGTTTGCTATATGGGGGTAGCTTTATATTCTACAAAATGAAAAAAATAGAACTATAATAGATAATATAAATGACAAAGAAGGAGAGAAAGTAACCTTGGTGGGTTGAAAGATGTTTAGAAATTGAAAAATTTCTATTTAAGTTGCTTGAAATTTCTACCAACTAAGTTGACTGGGTCGACTTAGTTCTGTAAAACCTTGATGTTGAATCTTGTAAAGTACACTACATCAATGTTGACCTAGTATGTTTTTTGAAAGTCTAAAAAGTGTACTATGTTGATAGAGTCAACCTAGTATCCTATTTAGAAGTCTATAAAATGTATTGTGTTGATAAATTTGACCTAGTAGCCTGTACCTGATGAAAAACCTACACTAAATAAAATAGATTTCTATGTAACTATGTTAAACCTGTGCATAGAAGCTAGAACTATACTGACATTGTCGATGTAGTATCTCAAATATAGAAAAATAATATGATAAAATAATAAAAAAACATGAGATAAAAATTGTAAGGTTTATATTCACATTGGCTCACCAAAATATATGTAGTCAAAAATGCATCATGTCTATAAATCAATCATAACTCAGAGAAGATAGTTCATACCATACACTTATGATTGGGGATACATTAGATAATAGAGAACATGACCAATATGGGGATCTGATAGACCTAATTAGGGGATCTCTTATCATAACACATAATGCTAGAGAGGGTTTTAAATCTTCTAATCAAGCACAATCATGCAATAACCCTAGCTAGGTCCTATGCTTTATATTCATAAACTAATCATAAGTAATGTGTAATCTAGTGCTCACCAAAGCTTGTGGCATGAAATGGGGATCAGAAACAATGAAATTAAACATTTTAAAGATATATATGATCATGTTAATGTATACAAAATCCTAATGTATATAAGAGAAGTATAGATGCATATCTATCTAATCTTACAAAGGAAGAATAAAGTTATGAATACTTACCTTTGAAGATGAGCCCTTTGAGCCTCAATATCTCCCTTAGTCAAGGTTATTCACAAGAGGTTTTTATGGTATGTAAGGATGAAAAGAATTATTTAACTCTAGGATACACAGCCTATCAATGTATCCAAAAGACTTCTCTACAAGACAAGATCTGTATCTCCAAAGAAAGTATGAAACCTTAAGCTTGCTCCTTAAGCAGAATGGTGGATAAGTAGATGCATAATATTTCTTACTTATTATCGTCTCTAAAAAATGGAAAAATTAACTTGTATATATGTGTGTGTATTTAACCTTAATCCATTCTAAAAGTTTCAGTTGATAAGGTCGACCTAGTCAACCTAGCACAATTATGGATAAAAATTCATTAGGTCACATGCTAGGCCAAGAACCGACCTAGACCCTAAATGAATTTCACCCAAAATTATATAGGGTTAAAACAATCAACCTAGTACAGTAAATAGTTGAAATGGGGTTAAGGCTAGGAAAAGGGGGACAAAAGGTATAAAATTATTGAGGAGTGTGCTCTAGAGAAGGACAAGCTTAGGGATAGTGTTTTTAGGAGACAAGTGTGTAGATAACAAGTGGCAAAAGGGATAAAAATCATATTAAACACCAATTTTATACCCACCCCTTTCTTGGTATACCCCTTAAGGTGTGCACATAGATAAATTGACACTTGATGAGTTCTTGCAAGAAAAAGAGCATTAGTAATCGATAAAAGTTTGAAAATATTATGTTTATACACTTTAAACTTATTCTAATATATCCACCTATATTGAACCATATTCCTTCCCTTAAGAAGTGGTGTCAAATACCAAGGGTTATTTCTCATTAAGGAATCATATTCCTCATGCATATCACTATCCCACTTAAGTATCCTTGAATCCTCTTGAAATGTCTGTGAATTAGAGGCTGAGGAAAAATAAGCATGTGGCACATTCTAATAGTTTGACCATGCACATCTCCTATATTTTGGATCCCCTACTCAATTACCTTCACTTTGAAGTGTTTATTTAGCCTAATGAGGATGATATGCGGGTAATTTAGGTGATAAAATATCAACCTCCAAAGAAAGCCAAGAAGAGGATGAAGATGAATCCCCATCATTGTCATAACTAGAAGAAGACACTACCTTGAAAATATGTCATGGATGATCTGAATCATCAGAATAATAATTAAATTCAAGTGAGTCCAAAATATGAGGATAAATGTTGAGTATGGAGTGAACATGACTCTCCTAAAACTTAACACTTTTCTTAGTGAACAACTCATGTGTGGTCAGGTGGAGTAGGTGATAACCTTTCACACCATTTGGATAACCTACAAAGATGTAAGGTTTGGACTGAGGATCCATTACCTTGCATTTTTTCTTTGATATTCATGTCATGTTTGGAGATCCAAAAATCTTGAAGTTCTCAATTGATGGTTTCCTACCTATCCAATATTTAAAGGGAGTGATACACTTTAAGGCTTTATGAGGAACTTGGTTTTAAATGTAACAAGCATAGTTGATTGCTTCTTCCAAGTACTATGTGTAAGGTCCTTAGAGTGTGTCATATAATTATCCATTTCTTTCAAGGATCTATTCTTACATTCAGTAACACCATTCTATTGATGAGTGTAAGAAATTATCTAATCAAATTTTATCCCCTCTAATGTGTAAAATTGATCAAACCTATTATTGACATACTCATCCCCATTATCAGTTTGAATACTTTGATGACATTCCCTGACTATTTTTTAGTAAGATCCTTAAAATCTTGAAATTTATCAAAGACTTCATATTTATGCCAAAAGAAGTAAACCCGTGTGAATATGGAGAAGTCATCTATGAAAGTAAGGACATATATAGCCTTGGTGAAATATGGATAGGGGAAGGCCCCTGATACATCACTATGAACAAGCTATACAATTTGTGTATCCATCCATGATTTTCCTTTGTAAAATTTTTATTCATGGTGCTTTCCAAGGGTACAACCCTCACAAAAACCTTTAGAGAATCTAACTCTAGGCAACCCTATAACCATATCATGCTAACTTAGTTTCTCAAGGTAGTGGTAGTTAAGGTGCTTTAATTACTCATGTCATAATTTTCTTACTCTATTTGTATGAGTAAGAAATGTTGTTAGAGAAAAAATCAGGTGCAAAATGTGAGAGGTGTATAACATGGCTTGGTTATTTTCCCTTCCTAAAGCTACCAAATTATTACTATGTAAATCTCTAACCTCAATTAAATCTAGAGAGAAATAAACTCTCATGCCTTTTATTCTGGGGTAATATGGCATACTAGTAGGAGATTAGCTAAAAGAGAAGGTACACTTATAATATTTGTGAATTTTCTACCCTCAACTTCAATAGACTCTCTCATTATAACTATTGCTAGAGTTTCATCACCCAAATATATCTAAGACATATTATAAGGTTCTAGGGAAGAAAAATCAACATATGAATAACCTAGGTGATGTAAGGCATCAAAGTCAATAATCCAAGATGAAGATGTTGAAGATGCTATTGTAACTAAAGCCTTGGCCTTATATCTCTATTTTTCCTTTACCTTATAAGTTTCTTGGTTTAATGAGGACTCTTTAATAGATTCAGGAACCCCTATGTTATTTTTCTTAAGAAGATTTTCCATGTGGTCGATCTATTTATTCATACATTTTTGCTCATTATGACCAAATTTCTTGTAATAGGCACACTTAACTTTTTCTTTCTTAGGTTTCCTTGGATGAGAATAAGTTTCAGTGTTAGTTTTGTAGGATTCATTTTTATGATATTTCTTGGTCCCCTTATCCTTTTGAGTGTGTCTCTTCTCCCCTTTATTGTTTAAATCTTATTGTTCTTTAACATTTATAGCAATTAGGGCTTGAGGTTTTGTGGACTTCAAAGTTCCCATTTATATTACCTTATCTTTCTCCCTAATCAAGTTGGCAATAAAGTCATCTAGATATGGTATTTTACATGTTGCTCTAAGAGCTCTCTTAGTGGAGTAAAAGGTAGATAAAAACACATAATAGCCAGGACCTTGTTGGGAAAAAGTAGAAAGAATAATTTGATCATCCTTTTTATCTATTCCACATTATTTCAACTATAATCTTAATGACTTGAACTTAATGAAGTAATCCTATAGGTTGTCAATAGAACTAGGGCTCAAGATAGTGAGTTCATTTTACAAATCCTATCCTCTCATTTCATCTACCTTCCCAATTTTTTTTTCCAAATCATGCTAAACTTCATTAGGTATTTTCAAGGATTCTACATGAAATAGGAGTTCTAGAGATAGATTAAGACATAAAAACTCAAAGGCTTGATCACATTTTTAAAACCATTTTTATTTAGCTTCATCAATAGTAGGTTATTTTTCATCACCCTTATTACTCTATGAAAACCTTTATTTTTAAGCATAACTGTAACACTATGTTTGCAATCATGATAATTTAAAGGTGTTAAGGGTGTAATAGTTCGATTTGAATCCATGCTTAAAAGTTGTTATTGCATAAATTATGTGTAGAAAGAAAATTCTTGAGGGAAATGTATAAGTGAAAATGACACAAAAACACCCCCATTGATACAATTTTAGACACACCCCCCCACACCCCACCAACCCCACTCTCCCCCCCCCCCCCCCTACCCTTAAATTTTGGCCCTTTATATGGTTAGTACATAGATTTAGCCAAATTGGGATGAAAAATGGCACTTTATAAAAATAGTTTAAAATCATTCCCAATGGAATATGATTGAAAAATAAGAACATTTTACAAAAAGTGGCACTCAATTCCGAGTGAGCAATCAAAAGATACAAGATATTTAAGTTCCCTCTATTTGCATAAAAAAATTGAAATGCACTTGACTAAAAAAGATAATTTTAGTCATAAAATAAAGGTGGGATTTGAAATAGAAACCTCTCTAATAGCAATTAGAATCCTTTAACCATTCTACCCACTCACCAACATGTGCATTTCAAGGGATGTATTTCCTCTTAAGGGAAATAAAATGTGACCTATTTAAAAAATAATAATAGACATGCATTGACTTTTTAAGGACTTTAGCTGAGTTTTATTGAACACTTATCTTTTTGTAGGGTGATACCATTATGCATATATAGGGTTGAAAAGATAATAATGGTTGATCTTAAGTGATATTATAAGAAGAGAAGATTCTATAAAGGAGATCTACCTATGCCAAGGTTTGTAGTTTGATCCTTTTTACCTTGAAAAATGAGTGAAATTAGGATGTAGAGGTGTGAGGATGACTAGATAAAGCTCAGCTTAGATTAATTGTCAAGTGGGGGTAGCATAAAACTACTAAGAACTAGGTGAAAGGCATGTCAAAAAACTAACATGCAGAGATAATATTTTCATACAGTAGGTAGGTCATGATCAAGTAGAAGACCATTGGTATACCAAGTAAATAGTGGTCCATGGCATTGACCTAGACAGTAGATCTAAACAACCTTCATAATGGCATAAAGATTCATATGTAAGTTTATGATGTAGAGGGTGAAATATATTTCTTGATGAATGTAAAGTGAATATCTCCAAGGTAAAGTCTCTAAAAGAGAGAGTTGATGCTATATCCCGACAACAAGTGTTAAGCTAGTTCCCCAAATCTACATTTATCTCAGTTGATCAATGTTAATAGAGATAAGGTTACACCCTATCTCACCATGCATGAATTTCTAATCCTTGTGGATATTTAGACAAGATGAAATTGTGATCTTATAACATTCTAGAAGAGATTTGAATATACATTCAAAGAAAAAAACACACGACAACCCAAAAAAACATGAAATTATATATTTAATGAATAATCTTAGCAATATCAAACTCGACAATTAGAACCATATCAAATACGATAACATGAATAATTTTTCTAGAATATTTAGATTGAATGCCTATATTGGTGAGACATAAATGCCTGGAAATTGTATTCTCTAACTTGTAAGATAAATAATAAAAAAACATAATATACAAATACATGAAATGGAATGAATCGATGTATGTATTAAGCAAAAAAGGTGACTACATATAAGAGATAAGAATAAACTACCATCTATAATTAGTGGGGTTAACTCTAGGTGATCAACTCATACTTAATAAGAATTGGTGGAAAATTAGTGTCCTTAATACTATCTACGACACCTAAGTAGGACTAACACCATGAGTAAATAATATATACACTAATAGGAGCTTCTTCACTAAGTGTGATTCCATGTAAATAAATTCATAAAGAGGGTAACCCAAATTCTATTGGCCAGACAACTTTGGTGCTATAGACTAGAGAGAAGGGAGTTTCCCTAGTACCAATACAAATGATAGTACAATATGCCTCAACTATACATTAGTGTCTATAATTTAAATTAATGTGACTTTATTTATGGTTTCCTTAGATTTTATTGATTTTTTTTAATAGATCCAAATTGATCATTACAATGCAGGTCATACTTAAGAGTCAAAAATTTGTGTATTATTTTGAAATTGTCACAAATTTATATCAATATTTGTTTTCAAATTATATATACATTTGATATTTACATCTATATCACTTTATTGATGGTTTTTATTTTAGGGTCTTGTTGATGAATCAATATTCCTAAGTGCAAATCCTAAGGAGTGCACTAAGAATGGGGTAGAATCAGCTTGTGGTAGTATTAAAGATATGTTTACATGTTATTTTATTATACCTTCATTAATATCATTATGAACTTATATAAGTCTCTTTCTATCTTACCTTTACATCTAATTTATGCCTAGGCTTTTTAGCCACCCTATATTCCTATTGTATTAGCCTAGCTAATATAGTTTTGAGTCTAACCCTATTTTTGCAACTATATCAACTTGGATTATATAGTTCTGGTTTAATCAACATATATTTCAACTATATAATCCAAGCCAATCAATTTATATTTTAGGTTTCAGACATCCAAAACTAGCCACAATTGGCTTTCAACCAAACTTTAAGTTGGTTCCTACCAACCATTGAAAACTAAGCCTAAGAATCACTGAACATCCCAAATTTCCTTGCACATTATTCATCAATGCTTATAATCATGTTGAGGCATCCCTATTTGGGATACTAACCTGCATGTAATAATAATCTCTCATGGATTTAACACTAATCACCTTCTGGCATAACAACTATCAATTTAGCCTATGAACCTATTAAATGGGGCACTTGATCAATTATTAAAAGAGCTAAAAGGATAATCAAAATTGTAATAAATTAAACAAGATTAATTGCCTAGTTGAATTATCCATTTATAATTAATGAATATCTAAAAATAAAAATTCCAAAAATCAAAATATCAAGCCTTTCATCATTGCCTTTATGAGTTGTCAAGCTCTTCCAAAATATCCCAAAATATCTAATTTGAGATCCATGCCTAGTAATTGAAAATCATAATTACATGAAAAATATTAAATCAATTGGATTTAGTCTCAACTCACCTAATGTTAGTTTGAACCCATTTCATGTTTAAACTCAACATTATCTCACCTTGGGTGAGAGTTAATTATTGAAGCTATAAATAAAATGCCATACCCCTTGATTTCTAAGCTTGGATATTGTAGAGTTATTATGTAGGATTCGCTCCACAAGCCTCATACAAGTAGTGTTACCATACTCAAATATTAATCCAATAAATCAAATCCAAAGTGTCAAGGAAAGGTGAAGCTAAAAAATCTCCATTGATGAAGATTTCTTAATGCACAAGTTGAGTAAGCCATTCAACAAGCCATTTAGATCTCAAAGGAAGGTAAAATAGTGTATTATGTTATGTTTTTGTTGTGTTTTCATATGCTTTATTGTTACCTAAGCTCTCCCTAGTGTCTATGATAGAGGTGTTAGGAATTTTGTGTGTTTATTTCATAATTTTATGATACTAACACAAGACTAACCTCTCCTCTATTGCAATCCTTATTCACATGTTGGCATGCATGATAGGACTTGTACCACATGAAGTTAATCCCAATGCCTGTTAGGACATTTCCCTAAAAATTTTAATGTCAAAATTTAAGCTTGCAAATCAAAATAGGTGAAAATTAGAGGCTTAGGGACATTTTTTTGGTGGTTGTGAAGTTGCTCTGTGTAGTCAAGATTGTGCTCTCTGAAGTTATGATATTATACAATATCACTACTTTATAGTCATGGTATTGTCATAACTATTATGGTATTATGTTAAATACCATGATTTTTGGACTAATTATTTGTGTTTGTAGGGAAATCCATGATATTATAATATCATGACTCTGACAATTGTGGTATTGCCTTAAAAATCTATGAAATTACAATATTACGAATCTGATAGTCATGATATTACCTCAAAAATCATGATATTATAATATCATAACTTCACAAGTTCTGAGATCACCATAATTTTAGTGATATTGCCTTCAACCACCATGGTCAAGATAACTATTTTATGCTACAAGGTTAAGTTATGTTATTGTGCTTAGATTAGTGATATTTCCTTTATTTCTATGTTTTTGATAATATAAGGCAACAAACTAGGGGCTGAACCCTTACATAAGCATAAAAACCATGAAGGAAATCAACATAAACGATGCCTTATAATGAGAATGACATGTTCAGTGAACCAACAAACAGAGAAAAACTAAAATAAAACTAGAACGAGAAAAAATGAGAGACAGAGAAACTAGAAAAATAAGAGCTAAAGTAGCCATAACTCCCCTTACATACGTGTAGATTTTATGAGGTCATCCAATTTCTCAGTGTTATCTGCATCAACAATAGAAGCAATAGTAGCCAAGTCTTGCAACATAGACATGTTCAGGAGAATAGAATTTCAGAGCCAAGTGGTAAAGTTCTACTCTAGTTTTTGTATGCGACCCTTTAGGGCAGTAATTTTAGCTTTCAAACTAGTCTCAGTTTTAGTTTCCTCATCATCTTCCTCCACATAAATATTTCCCTCTTTGTCAGCATTTTACACAATATCAGCAACATCCTCAATAGTAGCCTCATATTCTCTTGTCTCCTACTTGCCTTTAGTATCCTTAGAGAATTCTTAAACTTCCACTTCCTTATTCTCCTCATCCTGAGTGGCTTCCTCTGAGGTACTCTCAGAATAGTCAATAAGACTAGCCTTGGGAGTAAGTTTTCCAGCAATATGCCCTGACCATCAAACTCCTGATGAGAGGCCCTCCTTACTAACCTTAGTGGATAGATGGGATTTACTACCTTGACCCCTAGGGGTCTTACAAGGATTTTTAGGGGTCCCCATAGTGGTCCCCCAATTCCCTCTTCACCAACATAAAACATCATCTTCTTGCCCTTCGTACTCATAAAGGATCTAGGGGTGTTTGAGGGAGTCTCCTCAGGAGTAGAAAAGGAAACTTCTTTAGTTTTAGTAGAGAAAGGGGAAGGACAGGGCTCTTCGACAACATCATCAGTAAAAGGGTTAGAATAAATTTCCTTGCTATCAATTCTAATAGTCTTGGATGGCTCAAGGGCATGGTGGAAATTATACAAACAAAAAATGAGGCCCTGATGAAGGGGGATAGGATTCATATCAGGTTTTTTTTGCCAATTTTGCTCTCACCCTAAGGACAAAATGCTCTAGGGAAGAGAGCAGATAAAATGGAAAGTTGATGAGAGAATTACACCCAAAATGATTTATTAGGGGGAGATGATAATTATATAACCTAGTGAAACATCTTTCCAGCTTGAAATACTTCATGAGGATGAAGCACACACCGTCCCATGACTCAGGCAATTTGGCTCAATCAAATCCTCCTTGGTAAGGAGCAAGTTCTTCACCTTCTCCAAGAAATAACTTCTAGTTGGAAATGTCTGTGATTTTTGTTTTCCATTATAGCTTCATCCCCTGCATAGACATGCCTATAGCCATAGCTATCACCTTTTTTGAAATCTCAAAGCTAATTCCTCCAACAATGACTTGCTGGTTTAGCCAAGACCTCATGAATTATTCAGATAGGTCTTCATCAAACCTGTTGAGCCTCTCCAGGTAGGGACTAATCCCCCCTCTTTACAATAGTGCTAGACCACCGGGTTGTCTTTGAATTCATAGCAAGAAATAGGTTCTATTCGAATTCTATCACCCCCCATTTTGGATTTACAGAGCAAACTAGAAGAATTCCCAATTTTTACCTTCATTATTGAAGTAGCTTCAAGCCCTTGTTCCCAAATATGCATAATGATAATGTGATAGCACATAATTCAGAGCATCATGCAGAGATGACACTTACTCCTCCTATGCTTAGACATAATTTCTCGGTGATCTCTATAATGATAAAACATACCGCTCACCTAAACAAATTGGTACAATAAATTGAAAAATGATTATCATAAAAGTACAATAGGCCCCAAACTCTAAGATCCACATCAACACCCTCTAAAGGGACCTACTAATAGAACTATCCTTCCAATATGTCCAACTCATCCTTAACACATCATTTCCTTTTGGATGAGATCCCTAATATTTGAAGTGATATGGTCTATTTGGTGCCAACATCACCAATTTGAAAATTGTTGGCCGAGATTAGCACATGCATCATCAACTCTATTTCCATCTCTATAAATATGTGAAATATTAAACCTGGTAAGCTTCTATAGAAGAAATTTAATATCCCTAATGATATCTTTTAACTTAATGTCCACATTTGATGCTTTGTTAACTACATCGATAACCATTTTAGAGTCCCCCTGGATACTTAAATTCCTTATACTGAGGGATATAGCCAATTTTATCCCCCATAGGAGAGTAGTTGCTTTAGCATAGTTATTACTCTAGTAGCCTATTCCACTAGCATAGAAAACAATCATCCACCCTTTGTCATTTCTTATAATCCCTCCTCCACTGGCTTTACCATCAGACTTGGATGCCCCATCAAAGTTAAGTTTCATCTAGTTAGACTTTAGGGGATTCCATCTAGTATTAAGTCTCTGTAGAATTTTGGAGTTATTAGAAGTAGGAATATGATTTAATACCTTCCAATTGGATACAATTTGTTCTTCTTCTTGAGTTAGGTGTTTCTCTATAGTACGAATATGAGCAATGGTGACACTTTCCAAAAGTGTCTTGAAAAAAGAATGAAACACTTGAGAGGCATTTCTAATAGTATCCCTAAAAATTTTGTGGTTGTGCTCTTTCCATAAAATCCAACTCAAATAGGGTAGAGCTTGATTTCATAATTCCATGAGCCAGGGATGAGAAAAGGTAGGATTCCAACTGATAATGACTTCCTTAAGGTCAAAATTATAGACCCACTCAATACCAAAATGATTTAGGATTATACCCCAAAGTTTTTGGGCAAAATCACAGTGTATGAAAAGGTGAGAAACTATTTCCTCTTTTAAATAACACAAATAACATCTGTTGACCAGTGTAAACCCTCTCTTCTAAAGGTTATCTTGGGTTAAAATTTTTTTATGAGAAATAACCCACCAAAACATGTTGATTTTTGGTATAAGTTTATAGTTCCAAACTTTTTTCCATATCTCTTTATTCTGAGCCTCAGGAATCAGCAAATGATAAGCAGACTTGACAAAGAACCATCCATTCTTATCTGGCCACCAATACTATTCATCTTCTCATAGGAAGAGAGGGATCTGATCCCCTAAATCAACTGTTGAATATCTAGAACTCTAGGGAATATCTCGAGCTGATGAGCACAACAATCTAATAGATTTTTTTAGCTCCTTATGCCATTGTTGTTAGCCATATAATCGCTGACTTTATCTCTAAATAACTGAGTAGCAATGTCAATAATTTCTCTATAGTTTCCTTGTGTGATAAGAGCTTTATCCTTTACCTAAATGTCATTCTAGAAATTAATATGCTAGCCATTGCCCAATTTCCATCTAATTCCTTGATTAAGAAGGCTTCTACTTTTTAGCATTTTATTCCATATCACCGATCCCTAGGGTAACCCTACCTGTTGAAGAAAGTTGGAACCATCCATACTATGCATATATTTGGAATAAATTATTCCCCCCCAATCATTATTTTTATGAATTAGATTCTAGTTGATTTTAGAGAGAAGGGATTTTTTCATGTTCCTGATGGATCTAATATTGAGGTCACCATGAGATTTTGGAAGATACACTTTTTCCCAACTGACCAAAGAGATTCTCTATTTATCTTCCAGTCCTATCCATAAGAATTTTCTTTGAATCTATTCCAATTTTTTAGCAAAATATGTAGGTATTTTAAAGAGAGATAGGAAATAGGTAGGAATCCCTTGTAGAGAGGCCTGAAGAAGCTATAGTTTGCCTGCACTGCTAAGAAGTTTCCCTTTCCAACCTAGAAATTTATTCTGAGTTATTTCCAATATTCTATTCCAAAAACCTAGAGATACCTCTTTGACTGTGAGGGGAAGGCCCAAATAGGTAGTAGGTAGAACAACTTCAACATAGTCTAAGATGTCAATGATTTTTTTGTCTAAGGTCATTAAGAGTATTAAAGAAGTACACATTTCTTTTTTAGAGATTTATGCTTTGCCCAGACTCTATAGAATAGTTATTTAAAATATTCTTCCATCTCCTAGCTTCAATCACTGAGGAGATGCCAAAAAGAATGGTATCATCCACAAACTACTGCACTACCATAGGGGGAAGGGAAGAAGCAGGTTTGATTCCCATTAAATGTTTAGAGACTATATTAGCTTGTATGTATCTTGCTAGTGCCTCTGCCATTATTATGAACAAGTAAGGGGAGAGAGGGTCCCCCTGGTGAATTCCTCTCGAAGAAGAGAAAAAGCCTCTAGGGACCCCATTAACCAGAACTAAAAATTTAGCAAATGAAACATCGTTCCATACAAGGCTAGACATTTTATCATTAAATCCAAATTTCTTGATGACCTGGAATAGGAAAGTCATGAGACTCTATCATATGCTTTAGAAATGTCTAGCTTAAGAGCTATACCAGGGATTCTACTCTTATCCATGGAATGAATAGTCTCATGAGTGGAGATCACAACATCAAGAATTTGCTGACCTGAGGCAAAACCTTTTTGAGCAGGGGAAATAATTTTGTCTAAAAAAGGTTGGATTCTCATAACCAACACTTTAGTGTAGAGCTTATAGACAGTGTTACACAAACTAATAGGTCTAAATTCTAAAAGGTGTGTGGGCTACAAACTTTTAGGAACAAGTACTATAAAAGTATTATTAACTTGTTTCAAAATTTTCCCTGATTTGAAGAAGTCACAAACAAAAATAGTAAGATCCATTTCCACTATATCCCAATATTCCTATAAGAATATAGGAGGGAATCCATTAGGACTCGGGGCTTTGAAAGAACCCATAGAGAATAAAATAGCACAGACTTCCTCCTCGGATATATGCCTTAACATTTCCAAGTTATCTTCCTCAGTTATCAAATAGGGGCTTTTATCAATGAATTAAATCATAGTTCCATCATTCTCATCATCATTAGTTTGTTCAGTCATCAAATTCTAAAAGAATATCTTGGCTTGTTCCCCTATCTCATTATCTTCAGTTATAGTGTTACCATTATCCAAACATAGCTTTGTTATGGAGTTAGCCTACCTGTGTTTCATGGTTGAGAGATGAAAGAAGGACATGTTCCTATCCCTCTCTTTGAGCCACTGAAATCTAGATTTCTATTTCCAAAAAACCTCTTCTCTATCCATAATATTCTTCCATTCAGAAATCAATTCATTCTCTTCTTTAGAAGTGTCTTCAGAATCATCTCCTTAAGCAATCCACTGCTAGATATCTTTAAGTTTTCTAGCTATGTTTTTCTTCTGATGAAAGACCTGACCGAAGCTATATCTATTCCATCCATGAACTTCTTATTTGATATGCTGAAGTTTTTTGACCACTCTGAACATAGGAGTGCCTTGGATAAGGATTTGCCACCACTAGGCAACCAATTATGTAAATTATTTATGTTTAATCCACATAGCTTCAAAATGGAAGGGGAAAGGACTACGTTGTCCCTAATCTTTCCAACTAAGGAAGATAGGGCAATGATCGCACATGGTTCTAGGAAAAGCCTATAAGTGCATATTATGATAATCATTCCAGTTACTAGAAATAAGAAATCTATCTAACTTAACTTGGATCATTTGGTCTCCTCTTCTTCTGTTAGACTAGGTGAAATTTTGATTTTACAATCCAACATCCAACAATCCCCAATCATTTATAAATTTAGAAAAGTCAAAAATGCTGTTAGAGTAATCAATAATCCCACCCTATTTTTTAGAAGGGTATAACAAAGTGTTAAAGTCTCTAGCCAGCATCCATCTAGTGTGTAGGGTGTTAGTCCTAAAGATACTCAAATCAGTCCATAAATTTTGTCTCAATTCTCTATTATTCAGGCCATAGATATTGATCAATGACCAGTTCAAAGAGGACAAGGAGAAGTTAATAATCAACAAGTGTTTATTATAAGCAATAAGAGATCCCTGAATTTTAGCCCTGTTTCACATAGTTACAATCCCCCCTGAAGCCCCTTCAGCTGGACTTATGCAAAAAGCAGCCGTTAGGCCATATGTAGTCAGCTATTTTCTTAAAAACTCTCCTCATTCATCTTAACCTCTTGGAGTAATAAAATATCTAATTTATTATCTATAATGCAGTTTTTAACCTCAAACTATTTGGAGGGGCTGTTAAAGCCCTGCAAATTCCAAGATAAAATTCTCATTTAGAGGATTTGAGGGAATGGGTCTCCAGTGTTTTTTGTTTACCACTAGCAATCTCCCTGGCAATCTCTCTTTGTCTTATTTCTCTTAGGGTTGGTCTCCCTTGTTTGGGGTCGGTGCCAACATCTACAAATTTTTTACCTTTGTAGTTCTTTTTCTTTGGGGTAACCCATTCTTCTTATTCATTGGTAATACTAGTTTGTCCTATTTCACCTGTCACTGAATAATTACGTAGTTGGTCTCCTAATTCCAGAGCATGGGAAGTATCTGTGTTTGAAAGTAAGGCTATTTCTCCCTCAGTATCTATTATTTCTAGAGGTAGTTCCAACTGATCATCTCTTAACACTTTGTCTCCTACCATCTATCGGTTGGTTACATATTTCTCCTTCCTCAGATATATTGGTCTGTTGATCCAAAGAGTTATCTATGTCTATTATAACCTTCTAACTATCACTGTCCAAGACCTTCTTGTTATTCTCCTCTAGGATAGATTTTTCCCCATTACTAGAGACCTCCTCCTGACTAGCCTTTTCCCTAACCTTTTCAATATTATTAGCATTTTCCACATAACCCCCATTCACTAACTGCCAGAGTTTTTGGATTTGTGAGACTGATCCTCACCTTCAACCAGGGAATCATCTTTCCTTCCCATTTGCTTTGCCTTACATTGGGACATTATATGTCCCTTTTTTTTGCATATTTGATAGAAAGTGGTAGAATTTTCATATATGATCAGCTGAGTCTAAATCCCATATTTAGAGTTTAACTCTATAGATGTGGGAAGGGTCTGATTAATCTCTAAATTAACACACAACTGAGCATACACACATATGGATTGTGTTCTGGTGGTATGATCTACACTGATGTACTAGCCATTAGAGTTGCCAATAGCCGTAAATATTTTTCCATCCCATAATTCCAATGGGAATCCTAGCAATCTTACCCAAGTAGGAGTAGACTTGCTGAGGTCCAAGTTAGGGTCGAACCCTAGTTTCCAAGAGAATAAGGCAAGTGAGTGTGGACCATACAACCATGGTACTCTAGTAAGAATAACTATCATATCCTCCCTATTTGTAAATCTAAATAGGAATAGGCCTCTTGCCATAGCAGTGATTGAGACACTACCTTTGATTCTCTACCAAGACATTACCCATTTCCTAACCATCTCAATATTAGGATGGAAGGAGAAAAACTTACCTACTAGCACAAGGTCCATAGTCACCACGATTTACTCAACCAGATCATCTAGGATAGTTAGGGCCATACCCTTAGTGGAATCATTTTTGATAGGAAGGCTTGACATGATTTTAGTAGAGCACATCTTTTCCCCTGTTAACGCTTCTTCCATTTATTGGAGGGAATGCCCTCTATCAGATTTAGGTCCCCGAAGGCATTGCCATAGGCAGTATCCTCCATTAGATTTGTAAGCACTTAGATCGCACTTAGAGGGCCCTACAAGGCAGGAAAAAACTAGTTTTCAAAATTTTTCTCTCAATTCTTCGCATAATTTACATGTTACACATGGTACATTTAATCTTTATTTCTATGTTATTATACTTAGAGGAGCAATATTTTGTTAAATAATTTGTTTATAGGAAATTTGAGATATTATGCTAATAGTCATGGTTTTACAAAAAAATTCATGACATTGATTTGTGTTTCTATAGTTTTTTACTTTGTGTAGAATTTTAAAAACCTGAGAGAAATATTTAGGAATCCATTTATTCACTCATGATTTTTTTATAAGAACAAAGACCCCCTAACATGTTTTGTAGGACCCAAAGGGAAAAATTAAGACATTTAAAACACTCTTTTTATGGCCTAAAATTACACCCTAGAGAATTCAAGTGGACCTCACTTTTAGGATAATATGGAACTATCTCTCCTCATAGACAAGCTACTACAAGAGATAGATCTCTAGGCTTGAAAGGGCTTGCTCCCTTGATATATATTTTAGGATAAAAATATACTAGGATAATCACTATTGGTGGTGAAAAGGGAAGAAGGCAACATAAACAAACTTAAACTAATGAAGGTGATACACCAAAGATAATTCCACACAACACACTTGCATCTGTACCAAGAAAGAAGACTACTAAGACTGACCTCAACTCTATGTCCTTCTAGCATAAGTATTTTTCATTGAGGTATATTTATATTTATATCCAAAGCTAGATGAAAATAAGGTCTGATAATAGACACTATTATTCCCTCTCACACTTCAATACAAACTTAAAAAACACATACACTTTATAAAACCTATTAGAAGAGATATCACTCACAAAAAATATGCAAGAGTAGAATGAAAGTAAGGAGAGAATATTCATCACTTGTAAACCACATACACCACTTGACACACTAAGGAAAGATATTTTAGAGAATGAATCAACTTCATAAAACTTTATTCAAAGTCAAAAAGGTGTCAAAACTAGTAAGGCTTTTTCATACTAATTGTGGATCCATTACAAAGCCAACAAAGCTTGAATATATAGAGCATAAGAGAGAAGAGAGAAGAAGTGAAGCTAAAGGGTCATAATACCAAGTGTAAAATTTTTAGAACTAGTTACAATTCCATAAAATGAAGTAGATAATAGGATATGAAGGTCTTCTTGGATAAGTGTCCATCTGAATCATGATATATTCTTCAAATTGTCATAAAGACTCTTTATGTTCCTACTTTAAAACTACCTTGATGATGAGGCATTTACTTGACTATATAAAAATACCATAGGAGTCATTGCCACATATCCTCTAACATGATAATATGTAAATGAGGTTAGTGTAGGTCATCTATGCCTCTCCAACTGATGGAATCATCCTTGCCACTTATCATTCACTGTCTACAGTCACTTACTAGCCCTCTAGGCTTGAATATTCACATCTATCACTTAGGTATCCCATATTTATTCAAGGGATCTCATTGAAGAGTTTTTATTCAAATCACTTATACCCTTTTTATCTTCTTTTTTATCATGTATATCTCCATGAAACTCAAAACACACTTCTCACTTCCAATCCTTAGTAGTCACTTTGCCTTCTCATTGTGTTATTAAAAATTTCCTATGGTAAATGATCAAATAGAGGGATTTTCATGATTTACTAGGGTTATATATGAGTATAGGGAATTATAATAAGTCCCTAAAAACTTCCCTTAATGGCTTTCATCTACTAATTCTCCTTTGTACCTACAACACACTTCTAATCTTGCAAAATACAAAGAATCAGGCCTATCTATATAAGTGATGGTATGACAAAAGTGGATGATGAGGATCTTGAGAGAGTTATAATTATGTCTAATTTTTTTTTCCAAGGCAACTAACTATTTTTTGATTCATCTACAATGATCTTTTCTCCATCGAGTTCTTGATAGGGTTTGAGGAGGTTTTACTTGTTAAAAATGATTCATAAAATTTAGATGCTCAACCTACAAAAAAATTACACTAAGAACAAGATAAGGACCCTTCTTAAATATAGCCAAATACTTGAGGCACCATACACACTAACCATATAGATGTGAGCATAATAAAATGGTCTCTCAAGTTCTTGACTACATTCTGAGTAGGTCAGAGATAGTTTTAGGCCAAAATAGCCAAATTAAGCTATTATTATGTAAAAAAGGGTCAAATTGACTCACCAATCTCATTTAGAAGTTCCCACATGGATTATAAAGGTCATATGATCATATAACTCAAGTAGGAGGCCATTAGGGTTTAAGCCTAGTTCTAGGTCTTATAGACCTAAACTGTAATTATGAGTGTATATCCACCTGTGAAGGTTATAAGTGGATATAATTGTTTATCCACAATTTTTAACATCAAAACCAACCTTTTTTATCACCCAATGGTCATTCAAGACTTTCCACATTGTATTTTCACCTTTCATGTACCAAAATTGTAGGTTATCTTGCTCATGGAGTGCCCTATATCTGAGATAAAATAAAGGGTACCTCCTACATCTACCTAATAAAAGTGAGACTATGGAGGGATTTATTATTTTATGAGTAAAACTTGTATCAAGTTTCAAAAATTTATTATGCTCTTATAAGTCTCACATCAAATTTCACAAGACTAGATTTATAGGTCTGTATATTATGCAAGATTATAGATTGACTATGTTTGAGGCTCATAATTATATGTTGAGGTTCCTACATATTAAAAACAAATATGAGTGTGTAATTACCACTATGAGAGTGGTTTAAACATGATCCATATATCTTACACCTATATTAATCAACTAAACCTACAATCCCCATTAGTATGAGCTAGTCTACAGACTATCTTCAACTGCAGGTAACCACTCAGAATTCACAAGGTTCCTATAAATGTTGATGTTTATATGAGGACCACATGTAAGGGTGAGATTATCTATATAAGATTAATCATTCCATATTATAACTCTATTTTATCAACTAATATTTCCATTTCAATAGCCTAGATAGTCTGTAGTCTAAGTGAAACTGTAGGTGTGCATATTAGAGGAGTTAAGATGCTAATGTAGGTGATAATATAGGTTTGAATATTTCAATTCATGATTTTAAGATCCTAATTAAATAATTAATATTATTTCACACTTGAAATATTCAACTCTTATCTTGAGGCCATGTTCTTGTCACTTTGTTATCAATGTACTATAAGTCTACAAGTTTAAGGTTCATTTTGATTAAAAGCACTATGTTTTCACTAAGCATATTTAGTAGAATATTTATTGAATTGAAACCATCCAACCATTATCCTCTCTTGACCTCAAAATATTATTATTGTGATCAAGTGTAACCTATAGTTATATAATACAATAATGAAATGATCAAACCGATTTAAACTTCAAAAATGTCCACCAATAGATGATGATGTGTAGGACAAAGAACCTTTTTGGAGAAACTCAGGTAAGGCTTCCCTCCTAACAACTTCTTCAACTTGTGGATATGAACCTAGGTCTAACTATATGTAATAGCCTTTTCACTATCACAAATGATATTATTTATGCTCTTAGACTTGGTTGAAAGACTCAATTAAATCTAAACACCTCTAGAGCCTTTTCAACACTCTGTCTTAGACCTCTTATAAAATCCTATAGGTGGATATCATGTTGAATTTTGAATATGTATGTGAACCATCTTCAACTCCACCTGGTTTCAAAGATTTGAGATTTCCATTGGTATATTGAATTTTCCTAGAACATAACCATGCTCATGGAGGAGATAAGATAAGTGCATTACCTTTGATATGAAGCTACTCTAAGAGGATAAAACATTGCAATTGAAAATAACTATCTGTAGACCTTAATGGTGTTCTTTGATAGCACAATGAGATGTTTTAGCTAATATCCACACCTTCACATGTGATTTTTTTTTTGAAAAAACATAAATGGGATGAAATAGCTCTATAATAATACATACATCATTTAGAAGCATCAGATCAATGTAAACAATTAATAAAACTTGAGGTGTTGGGCATATATAAGAAGTTTTGAGATGCTAACAATCTTAGAGATTGTTCATAGAGTAAAAGTCACCAATATTAAAACTATTTACATGAAATGGAAGCAAAAAGGGACTCATTTTCATCCACCAAGTAAATTTAGATCAACTCATCTTATCCTATCTGTACTAAATGAAAATTGGTTAACTTGTTTGACCTGGTCAAGAGAACAATGAGAGAGATGGATCAATTTTGATCAATTTTAGAAATATCAAAGCTATTTAAACATGGATATTACTTGTGGGGATTTTAAGGGACACTCCTAAGGTAGTCACATGTTCCAAAACTATCTTGAAGTTCGTACAATCAACTGAAACTCCCCTTATTTATAGGTGATATTCTTGTTTTAACATTGACCCTACAATTTTTAGTTTCCAAACTGACATCTGACATCTAGCTGACATGTGGGATGTTATATTTCAATTTGAAACTTTTTTAATTTGGTTTAAATTCATAAAAATTAATTATAATGGCCAAAAGGTGGAAAAAATAACATTCATATCAAATGACAAAAGTGACAAGGTTAGAACATATCAAGTGACCTTCAAAACATGACTAGACATTATTTATGATCTTTATGCCCACGATATGATTTAGAAAGACCCTATAGGAATTTTATTATATATGGGTTTTTAAATTATTTGACTTAGGGTCAAATTTGGTCAATAATTTTGAAGTTGCAAATTTCACATTTCAATTTGGTGTTTTAAAAATCTTTTTGTTTAAGTCATTTTTTGTTTTTCAAAGTTCTCAACAACAAACACCAAGGGGATCAAATTTCACAGCATATTTCATTTTGGTGATATAAAAATAAACTCTAATATTAGTTACATACTCATAAGAGTTTTTCATTTTATGCTTATTTGTTAAAATTATTTGTTTAAGCAAGCCAAGTGACGCATGTATGCTCTCCCCCTGTCCCCTTTAGGGAACTCGGGTGATAAACAATGCCCATTATTTAACTTTGTCACTTTAGTACAAAATTTTGGGAGGAAAATTACTAATGCCCTCCCCAAAATATTTATGATTTGGGTGACCCCAAAATGACCCTAAAGTCCTTCCATTTTCTTTAGTTTTATGCATTTTGGCTTGTGGGAAGGAGATCATTGCCTCTCCATGAGTTCTCTAGGGAAGAGTTGAATTGAGAATTCATCTCTTGGAATCATTTCAACCCAAATTCATGGTGGGGTATATAAATTGAGTGTAAGACATTGGGAAACTTATTTTTAGTGGTTAAACCAAGCTCAGTTAGTGGTACTCAGCCTCAGACTATAGGGGTAACTTGGACATCCCACTACACTAAGTAATTGATGAATGTAATGGTTATGATAAAGATAATACCTTTTTAGAATAAGTTGATTAACATGGATATAAATTACATGATTGAATATCTAGTGTTAACCACATTTTGGACCATCTATAAATGAGAACAAATTGATAGTTTAGACAACCCCACTTGCCACATACATACTATTGATGTAGGTTGAGTATCTTGAAGTTCTATATCAGAGTACAAACTCTTGAGGGAATAGGGGGACTAAAAACCCTAATTTTCATGTGATTTAACCTTTTGGATTAAAATTAAAATCCTCTCAAGAGCAATTATATTGATCAAATTTGATAGTATGATGTATCTTTGTCAGTTTTAGGATTTAAGATGTTACACTTAGGTGTTTATGTTATTTTTATACTTTCTTGCATGGTTTTGACTCTAACTATCTATTTGTCACACCACATCAAAAGTGAGTCTTGTTTATAAATAAATCCTTTATTTAAAAAGGTATTGTGCTAGCCATTTGATATCATACCTTTGTCTTCAATTTTTTGTCAAAATATTTATGTGTGTCACTTGATTGAAAAGGGTATAGTTATACTTCCCAATTCCTTCCAAGTTTTGTTCACTAGAATTATTTAAAACACACCATTTATCATACATATATAGTAATCTAACACCATTATGCTGCTCAAATTATTTCAAAGTCTTGTTGCCTTTGTGTCCAAATTCCAATTATGAAACCTAAGTTATGTGTACCTTTTGGATCTATAGCTAGTACCATTATATCATTCATTCTTATCTAGCTTGTTGTTTGTTTTAAAGAAGATTAGTCTTCTAAATTGAGTTTTTAATTAGCCTCGATAAGTTTAGATCCAAACATTGAATGGTTTATATATAGGCCTCATGTAATTTTGGCTTAGATAATTTTCCTTTCACTTTTGGGTTGTGAAACGTAGGTTAATTCTTTATTCAATTTGAAAATTATTTTTGTTCTTAGATTTGGGGAAGTAGTCTATCTTCCATATGCCTATTGTTTCATGTCTTTTGCCAAATGACCAAGTTCTTGTCTAAATCTGAATGCCTAGTTTATGCCAAAGTGTTTCAAATCTATTACATTAACTCTCTTACCTTTTAGACCTTATTTTGTTTAAAGTCTATCTTTTATGCCTTTTATAAAACAGCTAGTAATACCTATTTTGATCTTGATTTTTATGCCTTGTTTTCCAAAAGACATAATAACCTTTGTTTATTTATACCTATTTTAGACTTGTTTGAAACACTTTATACCTAAGTTTGGCATTCTAGTTTTATTTCATCCACTTGACATTTTTGTGTAAGACATTTAATGTTAGACATTTTATGTTAGATTATTTTAGACCAAGTTTTAGCACAAACCATTTTTGAGATACAACTCCACTTTTTAGACCATGTTAGACCAAGTTTGGACCATTTGTCCTTTAGACATTGTTTTAAATATTTTTTAGAACTCTAAGCTTATTTTTGAAAAACATTCCTCATTGATTTAAATATGTCTCACTATACTCATAGTGGATCCATGTACAATCCATGATATGATAATGTGGTTGCACAAGATGACTTCTTTCAAGACCATTATGGTGATGATGTAGTTTGTGAGATGTATCATTATACTCACACTTCTCAATCCATAAAATAAAGCCAAGATCCTCTATCCCACTATTTTGTCAACACACATCCATATTTTAGAGCAAGACCAAGAACAAATAGTGTAGTACCTTGCTAGTGTACCATGGGTTATAGACCAAGTGCGACAATAAATGGACTTTGTTAATATGCCATCAGAATATGATCCTTATTTTTTTGATCATCACTTGACTGCAAAAAAGGATGAAGTTTTAATTAGAGCAATAGAGATAGGGGCCAATTTTCCAATATACTTCTCTTACAAAATTTTTCCTAGTCTAGTTAGAGTGCCTCTAATTATACATTATAACCAAACCATTGAACAAAAATCTTATAGAAATCCTCAAGTGATCATGATGATGTCATATCAAGACCCACATATGATTTTAATAGGAAAGAACCTCACGGAGGACCAATTTTTATAAATGAAACAAGCATACCAAACTTATTTAAACTTAACATGTAACTTTAATAACATGGCCATGTCAACTTATCTAATCATCAAGTTAGTTCCTTAAACAGGCTTATTAATCAAACTGATAGGACAAGATAATTTGGGTATAGATCCATTCACACAAAACACTTTAGTTGGAGACATGTTTAATGCCCTAGGTATGGAAGAGGTGTCTACTACTTCTACACAGACAAATGTGCCAAACATAATGGATAACATGCAAGTGTCATCCAATCTAGGCCAAAGTGGTTACAGTACATCAAAAAATAGTCCAAAATAAGTGAATTTAGTAAAAACCATAGGTGGTTCACAATAATAGGGGTCAAGAACTCCTATGTCCCAACCATAACAAGCTACCTCTAATCCTTAACCAATTGTTTCATCAAGCACGTAATTGTAAAGATTAAGTAGTTAAATGTAAAAAAGTGCCTTGTCTCAACAAAATGTGATGAATGTAACTCCATCACAATAGGTAATGACTAACATTACACAAAAATAGGTACAATATAGTATACCAACATAGTAGAGATAAAACATTATGCCACCTTAGTAGGGGTAACCTATGTTCCATCTTGTCAAGTATTGATAATTACACTTCAACAATCACATACCAACATACCTTTGCAAACATTTTATAATCAACAATGTATGTCTATTGGTCAGTGATACTGCCAAATATCCAACAAACATATACTTCATAACAAGTATTCATGTAACCATGAAATACTAATATCCAACAAATATACGAATTAGGTAATAATTATCTTTTGTACAAAATGTGCCATAGACCAATAATAAGGTCTTGGTCCAAATTTTTTCATTATTATTCTATTTGAATAGTTAGTAGTAAGTCCTTACTCAATCATAACATACATAATACTTCTCTCAAATCTATATTATTCCATCTCAACCCCAATTCTGTTGAGAAATAATGGAAGCACACAATTGATTACCAAGCAACTTAACATGCAGAAATTAACTAGAATACACAAGTAACTAGGATTCAGAAATAACACAGAATATGAGAGACAATACACAACTTGTATTCAAACTCTTCTAGAAGGAAATACAACAAAGAAGGCTGCCACAGTTCTTCTTCCTTACAAACCTCTAGGGCTCCCACACCTCTAGGGCATAAACAGTAAATCTTCCCTCATATCTCTCTCTCTTACGGTCCCAACACACAACTCAAACACAGAGTTGGTGTTCACCTCCAACCAGCTAGTATCCACTATTGCTAGTACTCCAATGCTCCACACACACCACAAGTGCTCCATGCAATCCACAAGTACATAATCATACTTCAAGTAGATCTCCCCTAAACTGCAACAACCTGTAACCCAAATGATCTCACTTATGGAAGGATCTTCCTTGCCTTCCTCTTTGCTCTCTTTTTGAGTGCACATTGTACTCCAAGTAGATCCTGCCTGATCTTGCTCCCTATTGTGTTTTTGTCCTCTCTAATCTTGCACACCTGCAAACCTAGATCATGCACACACATACACTTGCAGATCAATGATCTTACTTACCCATGTAGATCTCCAAAAGTAGCCATGCACACCTGCTGACCAAGATCCTACACACTTGAAGAATCTTGCTGATTCTCCAAAACCAACACCCACCTTGGTACTACTATGGAAATAGGAGGAACACCCTTTCTCACCTCACACACAAAAGGAGCTAACTTTTCTCAACTCAAACTAGAACACTTTACAATACAACCAATGAGTCTCTTAAATAGATCTCATGCAAACAATAATTAGACACCTAATTACAATAATTAGATCCACAGCTTCTAGTCTAAAATTGGCTCTTGACATGTAAACACTTGGTTCATTAACTAACTGCCCGTAACACTCACAGCTCGAATCACACAGGTGACCGAGGTCAGTCCCTATCTGCCTAGGGGTGCCGACGCCGACTGACGTCTGATCGATGTCAGTTGCCTTTCCTGTCTAATCCTATCGACATTGATTGGCCTGACTGATGCCAGTGTCTGTGACACTCAATAAACTCTCTGCAACCTCCTCTTTTGTTTGCATCAGTGAAGCTTTTAGCTCCATAACCTAACAATCTCCCACTTGGAGATAAATAGTTGCATTGTACCTATACCTATATGCTGTCTAATCTATTTTTTGGCTTGTATCCCTCTTCAAGATCAATCTTGAAGACCACCCACCACACAACCTGTGGTGCACCTCCTGTCATCTGAGTACCCTACCACATCCAAACCTACAAACCCATGTAGTGAAGTCCTGACCCTGCATAACATGAATCCCTGCTGTTGGTCCCTCTCAAATACCTGAGAACCCACTTCCCTGAATTGGCTCCTAACTCTCTGACAACTCCCACTGCTTGGGAAAACTCAGGTCTATACTAGACCTCATGTGATTTTGGACACTAAACTATCCAGCCCTTAGTGTGCTCTAGTTCTGCATCCTACGTAATGAACCTCTCCAACACCTGATTCACATCAGCTCCCACTTGAGACAAAATCAACCTGTGATCTCCATGTCTCTCATGCCAAAGAATTTCACTGCTTCAAATTCTTCATGACATGCCACTGAACTAACCTTACCCTTAGCTCAACAAAACCCTATATGTATAACCCTGCTAGCTAACATACCATCCACATATAGTAACAAGATAATGTCATGACTATCATCCCCTTGGTAAGACAAACACAATGGTTACACTGACATTGACTAAAGCCCTACTTTGTCATCCACCTGTCAAACTTGTACCACTGTCCTGCAGCTTCCTCAAGACCATATGATCTAGTCTTCTATCTTGCGTGTCTGTTCTCTCTATTCTTTAACTAAGGTATCCATTCATCTCTATGCTTTCATACCAGCTGGCAACCCTACCAAATCTCCCACTTGGTTCTACATTCTCATCATGCCATGCTCCCACTGTTTCCTAGATCCTTCCTACTCTAAAATAAGCAACGAGTATAAAGAAGAGGAACAATGAATTTGAGGCTTACTTACCACCTTTAGTCCTCCATATGGGTGTTTGAGACTCCTTGATAGCTTGCTATCCACCCAAAATCTGTTACAGTGACCGACCTCAGTCACTACATAGTCTGCATCTGATCGACGTCGGTTTCCATGCATCTATCCTGACTACCAACTCTATCGATGTCAGTGTCTCCCTGTTGCCAATGTCGATCCTCCTAACCAATGTTGGTCTTACCTATTGCCGATGTTGGTCCTCCTGACTAACGTCGGTCTTACCCTACCCGACATCACCAGCTTTGGTCTGCACATGACTGACATCGGCACCTATCTATTCAACGCCGGTTCCCCTTGACCGACACCAGTACCTATGTTCACCTGTGAGTGATGACTTTTTACCTATGAGCTCCTTTGAATCAAAACCCATGTCCAGACTACCTTGCTCAGAAGTATCCAGCCCCATCCACTGGTCTCTATTCATCATCTCCTCTAAGAACACTAAGGCTTTCCAGTTCTTAAGTCTATGAAACACATCTGTCTTCCACTTAAGAACATGCATCTCCTTCTTGCTCATGTGACCAAGCCTACAAAGCCACGTCTCTATAATAGAAGAAGAATCAGTAATATAAACAAGTAGATAAAGAGTACCTGCTTTCTTACCACCAGCTAATTCAAGTGCATTCACTGTGAGAGTTCTTGTGTATTTCTCATCACCCAACTTTCTTGAAGAAATTAGCCACATCTCCAAGCCTGGGACCTGCATGACCTCCTTCAACACCCATGTGTTGGCTGCATACAATTTCAGCTTCACTTCCCCTTTGCCAATTATTTGATAAGGCTCACCAGCTCCTCTCCTTGGGGCTGCATGAAAAGAGGCAACATAATCTATTAACCAAGATTAAACTTTATCCAAAAAACCTCCCAGAGCATCTTGTGCAACAACACCTGCAACATCTGCATCTTGAATTCCTTCATGCTGATCTGCTACCAACCAACAATATTCTTTTCCCTACTCTTTCTTTCCATAGGACCGTAAGTGACCATTCATGCTTTTCAATTCCTCCATTCTTAGCTTACTTTCTTCTGCCATTGCTTTATTCCCACTCAATCAAAAACCCCTAAGAGTCACCTGTAACCAAACACAAAACCTACTCCCTGCAACCTTGGCTCTGATACCACTTGTTGGGAAATAACAGAAGCACATAATTGATTACCAAGCAACTTAACATGCAGAAATTAACCAGAATACACAAGTAACTAGAATTCAAAAATAACACAGAATATGAGAGACAATACACAACTTGTATTCAAACTCTTCCAAAAGGAAATACAACAAAGAAGGCTGCCACAGTTCTTCTTTCTTACACACCTCTAGGGCTCCCACACCTCTAGGGCATAAACAATAAATCTTCCCTCAAAGCTCTCTCTCTTACGGTCCCAACACACAACTCAAACATAGAGTTGGTGTTCACCTCCAACTAGCTAGTATCCACTACTGCTTGTACTCTAGTGCTCCACGCACACCACAAGTGCTCCACATACTCCACAAGTACACAATCATACTTCAAGTAGATCTCCCCTAAACTACAACAACCTATAACCCAAATGATCTCACTTATGGAAGGATCTTCCTTGCCTTCCTCTTTGCTCTCTTTCTGAGTACACACTGTACTCCAAGTAGATCCTGCCTGATCCTACTCCTTATTGTGTTACTATCCTCTTTGATCTTGCACACCTGCAAATCAATCTGGTTTTGTACACTTGCAAACCTAGATCATACACACACATACACCTGCAGATCAATGATCTTACTTACCCATGTAGATCTCCAAAAGTAGCCATACACACCTGCTGACCAAGATCCTACACACTTGAAGAATCTAACTGATTCTCCAAAACCAACACCCAGCTTGGTACTACTGTGGAACTAGGAGGAACACCCTTGCTCACCTCACACACAGAAGGAGCTAACTTTGCTCAACTCAAACTAGAACACTTTACAATACAACCAATGAGTCTCTTAAATAGATCTCATGCAAACAATAATTAGACACCTAATTACAATAATTAGATCCGCAGCTTCTAGTCTAAAATTGGCTCTTGACATGCAAACACTTGGTTTGTTAACTAACTACCTGTAACACTCACAGCTCGAACCACACAGGTGACCGAGGTCAGTCCCTGTCTGCCTGGGGGTGTCGATGCTGGCCGATTTTTGATCGACGTCGGTTGCCTTTCCTGTCTAATCCTATTGATGTCAGTTGGCCTAACTGACGTTGATGTCTGTGACACTTAGCAAACTCTCTGAAACCTCCTCTTCTGTTTGCATCAGTGAAGCTTTTAGCTCCACAACCTAACAAATTCCTATAAAACCATTCTTATATACCAAATCCCAACTAGAGTATCTCACCACAATGCATGAAAGTTTAAAAATTTCATCCCAATCCATGGATACATATCCCTAGTTAGTTCACTCAAAAAATTAACATTCCAATACAAACCATTCCTCCATTGTGCCCCATTCAAAGTAATTTTCCTTTGACTGTCTAGCCTCCACCTTAGGACAATGTTCCTTCTAGTTTCTTGGCATAAAAATTGCAAAAAATTAAGGATGCAATTTCCACCATCCAAGATAAGAAACAAAACAAGAATTTTAAGTTAGATGACATGTGTTCCTACCCATTAAACATGGAGTATCTATAGATACAATTTCCTCTAGGGTACAAACCACTAAAATTTGACAAATAGAAGGGTAAAAGAGACCCTAAGGCCCATTTTATAGAATTGTTTATTGATTTCCATCTAATGGCATACAATGGAGTTTATTTACTCCTTTTAATAATTTTAAGTCTAGCAGGACAAGCTTTGGAATGGTTCTTAAAATTTCCAAAGAACTTAGTATCTAATTTTGATGACCTTTCAAACAAATTTATGCAATATTTCTCCTATAATATCAAACATGAGATTTCATTGGTATATTTGAATCAATACAAAAGGAAAGATGGTGAAATATTTTAAATCTATTTATATATATAGATAAAACTTACTAGTTTTTTAACCCATAGCTTACCAGACAAATAATTAGCCACAATGTTTACCAAAAATTTGCATAGTGAGATATCTTACCATCTAGAGTTACAATGTGCACACACTTTTAAAGAGATCATCAAAAAAGTTTTTATAATTAAAGGGGATCTTCATAAGAAAAGGATTATCAAACTCACCTCATTGAACCAAAATTAGAACCATAACTAAGTCTAAGCACAAGTGTCGGTACTAGCCTAGGCTACTAACTATGAAAAATATAAGTAATTCAATCATAACAAGAATGTTGTAGGGAATGGAGTGACTAAGTCATTTCATGTCTAAATGGTATAGACACCATATTCTCAACAATTGATACAAATGAAAATTACTCCTCAATAACAACCCATTTAATAAACATAGCCTTCACATCAACCTAGACTAGCTCAAAAAATACAACAACCACTACCTCTAAAAACCTCTCCTCCAAGGAGAAATGTACCTACTCATCAAGTCTTCATTGACCTTAGAGAACCTATTGAATTCATGTTTCATAAAATAGCTATAGATAATTTGATTAGTTAGCCTATACCAATTATCTTAAAGGTATTTCGTATCTAGACTAGTATAGAGTAAATGAATTCTATAAGTACCATCGGGTTCATGGACATAATCTATGTTGTGTGAAAATTAAAAATTTCATTGAAAATGTGTTGGAAAATGGGGAGATTACATTGGATAATAAAACTTCTACATATAATGAGAACCTGGGTATTTATAAAAACCCTTTTCCATAACATAACAATACTAACCAAAAACAACAAAGGCTAGAACAATAACAAAACAACACAAATGATCGAGATAAAAATAACAATATTAGAAATAATAAAAACATCAACTAAATGGATAGAACCAAGGCAAGAATGATTCCAATACCCAATAGACTTACTATGTAGTTGCACATAACTATACCAAAGTTATACACCATATTACAAGATGTCACATTTCCACCATCACCATCAATCCAAAACAAGTGATAACTAAATATGACCATTTATAAACAATTATAATCAATCCACCTATGACAACAATCCTTAATTAACATAGGAATGCATACAAGCATAGTAGTAACTAGGGAATACTATTTTGGGAATTTATACTGATAACTTGTCATTGACCCATGACCACCTACAAATTCACTATCAAGTGAGACTTATCCTATTTGGTCCCCCTCCACCATCATTTTTAGCAATGGTCTTGTATCTAATCCTAATTATGTAATAACAAATTGATGGTTAAATAATACCATTCTTGGTCCACAACCACCTACCATCGAACCCATCTAACCCATAATTATAACTATGGATAAGCCATATACCATTGTGAAATAAAGGCCATTTGACATTGTGTAATAACTTCAAAATATGCCTACATAAATCTCCATTTTAGATTTATTTTTTATGTCTACAATCCAAAAAAATATCCTAATAGAGTTCCTTGGCCAATCCCATGTTTTCAATGACATATCCCTAGACAAATTCCAACCTTCATTTGGACATCTAGCCCTAGGCTAATAATTAACCTTTGACCAAAGAGATATGTCATCCCTTTGGCCTCTCCATAAAAATCTATTATACATTGAATTTGTTATAACATGGTACAAAGTAAAACATTCCCTCATAGACAATGGATTAGGCTTGAATATTGTGTCTCTAAAGATCATCAAGCATCTCATATATATGACAATCTATCTCCAATAAAAAATAATCACTATCAAGGCCTATGAAAATGAAGAGAGGGAATCACAAGGCACCATAAGCTTACCAGTTATCATTGGGACCTTAACCCATGATACACTTTTCCATGTGTTAGATCTAGACCTATCATATAATTTTATCTTGGGTAGACCTTTGATACATGAAATTCATGTAATCCCTTCAACATTACACTAGTGTCTTAAGTTTTCTCACTCAAGTATGAAGGTCACCATCAATGGAGATTTATAGCCTTATGAACATTATAAACATTTGGAAGTTGAGTATAAAATCTATAACTACCACTTTGGCCTAGATATAATTCCCAAAAAGGCTAAAGGCATGGAAATACTTGTGGATTTACTAGAGGCCAATTATATAGATCCAAATAGTCTTGATTCATATTCCCATATGCCACCTCCTGAAATGTCCAATCATTTTACCATCATAGCCAATGGCCCAGGAGAATATTTGACCCATGATACATTCCATAATGCCAAGCTTTCATAAAACCCCAAGTCCTATGGAAGACCTCAAGTCAAGCCACCTTGCATGGAATGACAATGAAAAGGAAAAGGTAAACTGCATAGTCTAGCTCCTATCATTTTCACATTGGCCATTTGCCAAGAAGACTATCCATTTACCAAAAATGAATCATTATTATACAATGACAAGTTGGCCAACTACTATATAAATGCTAAGTATCCTATTCTGAATCAGATCATGGAGAATAAATCCTATGAAGGAGGAGGCCTCTCACCAAATCTATAGGGTACACTTAAGACAATATCTATAACATAATACAAATTAACCCATGGTATCAAATTTAAATATACTATGGGTGACTCCACATATCTTATTCACATTCTAATGCTAATGAATAATGACTATTATTCCAATAGCAAAGGAGAGTTTGATCATATCATTTATGAAGACCTTGCCAATAAAAATCTATTTGACATCATACCATTTGTACCCTTACTCTAGTTATTCATAATAATCCACTTCCTCTATATTACCCTGAACTTATATCCTAGGACCAACAAGAATCCATAGTGCCTATAGATGAGTTTGAGAATGATGAGACCTTTTATGATTTCCTAGGCCTAATGGACAATATTCCATTAGGAGACCACAAACAAGGGTTCTCAATCAAATTGGTTCCTGTAGCCTATTTTAGAGAATGGGTGAATAGACTTAGCCATAAACAAATAGATAAAACATTGAGGTCCCAAAGTGAAAACCTCTTTGAGGCACTTTTAGACCATGGTAAAAGTAAAGAGAAAGGCTAGTCTTCTGGTAAAGACTTATTTTAGGTTATATTAGATGGGGGTGTTCACCTTTCCCTTAATGAAGCTTAAAATACCACAAATGATGAACTTACTATTGGGTCTAAGTTTAGTTATGAGGAACAACATGCTTTTGATCTCACTATTCAAGACTTTCCAGTAGTGTTTGTAATGTGGCCATCCCTACCATTGGTAGATTTTAATTCACCTTATTTAGGATAACTTAAAGAGCTGATTTATATCCAAATAGGGGACTTTGTAGTTGCAAGCTAATTTAAAACATTGCCAACCATTCTAAATGATGGTTCCAATCTCCTCATAAAAGACACTATATAAGTCAACATCAAGACTCTAGATGACCTAAAGTGGATCAAATTAGGTGCATCCCTCATCGAGGAGGAACATGAAGTATTTACATCCCTTTTGAGGGAATTTATTAACATATTTTCTTGGGCCTATTCAAACATGCCAAGTTTGGACCCTACCTTGGTTGTATACCATCTTATTCTACATCCTAATTCTAAACCTTTGAAGTAAAAATTTTGCAATATGCATCCTCACATTTCTATGTTAGTAAATAAAGAGTTGGAAAAACTCTTAAAAGTAAGATGTATTCGATCAATTGACTACTCAGAATGGATCTTGAATATTGTGTCAGTTAATAAGAAGCCATAAGGAATCAAAATCTACATTGATTTCAGAGAAATAAACAAGGCCTACCCTAAGGACAAATTTCCTCTCCCAAAAATTGACATGATAGTTGAATCCACAGTGGACTATAAAATGCTTTCACTAATGGATGGATTTTTAGCATACAACTAGATCTAGATTATGCCAGAAAATGAACATAAGATAATGTTCACCACTCCATGGGGGACATTCTATTATCAAGTTATGTCATTTGGTCTTAAGAATGCTGGGGCCACATATAAAAGAGCCAAACTATCATATTTCATGATATGATGCATGAAATTATTGAAGATTACATTGATGACATATTGGGTAAATCAAAGACCCATGCCAATCATCTAGTGGCACTAAGAAAGATATTTGAGAGGCTACATGAATACAAGGTCAAACTCAATACTAAGAAGTGATTTTTTGGTATTACTTTAGGCAAATTTATAGGCTTCATCTTCTCTTGTAGAGGCATTAAAGTTGACCCTACTAAATTTCAAGCCATTATTGAGATGCCACCACCATCTACTTTAAAGAAAATCCATATCTTATAGGGTAAGATTCAATCTATCAGGTGATTTATTTCACAATTAGCTTACAAATTCCATCTATTTACACACTTAATGAAGAAGGGTGTCATATTTAATTAGGATGAAGAATTCCAAAAATATCTTCATCACTTCAAGGACTCTCTTGCCAATCTACCTATTTTTTTACCACCTATACTAGGAAATCCATTCCTACTATACCTGTCTACCATAAAGAAAGCCCCGGGGGAACTTTTAGCTTAGCATGATGATAATGAAAAAGAACATGTCATGTACTATCTAAGATATACACTAGTTACGTATGAACATAACTATACACTTATTGAAAAATCTTGTTTAACTATGGTCTTTGCAACATAGATACTACAACATTACATGTTAAATAATAAGACCATAGTTATTTCCAAAGTAAATCCACTCAAGTATATACTATCCAAGACAAATTTACAAGGCCACATGGCTAAATGGATCATGATTCTGAGTGAGCCAAGATAGAATATGTTAACTAGAAGGCTATCAAAGGACAAGTACTTACATATCAACTTATTAAATCTCCCCTTATAGATACCAAAACCCTAACTTTTAAATTCCTAGATAATTCTATTATGATCATAATTGAAACACTTGTTGAGGAGTAGCACTAGAAGTTATATTTTGATGGATAATTCACAACACATGGATCAAGGGTAGGCCTATTGTATATTACACCATAGGGGGATATTATCCCTAAATCATTTTGTATCATATTTCCTTATACTAACAACATGGTTGAATATGAATCACTTATTATAAGGCTTCATTAAGAAGTACAATGGAATATTCAACATCTCATGGTTTATGATGATTTTAAGTTAATCATCAATTAGGTTATAGACCACTCTCATGCCAAAGATGAAAAGCTGGTGACATACAAGGCCATGATTGATACTTTAAAATAGTAGATTACCAACATATAGTCTGAACACATACCAAGGGATAGTAATAAAATAATAGATGCCATGTCCACCATTAGATCTTTGATTTATCACATAGACAAGGCAAAAGAATATCAATTCCTTTTCAAAAATATTTTAGCACCAGCTCATGAACCTTTAACCATCACAATGATCTATGATATTGTTGGTCTCAACTCTATATGGTATTCAAACCTATTTACCTACCTTCATGATCATATCATACCACCAAACCTATCATACAAATAGCAAAAGACCTTTACCCACCAAGCTTCACAATATACCTCACTTGGACCCACCCTTTACCACCACAACTTTGATATAACTTTGATTCATTATTTAAACTCAGCATAATCAACATTAGTCTTATGAGAAGTTTATGAAGGATTATGTGGATCCCATACTAGTGGGGCCATCCTAGCCAAAAAAATCTTATGTAATGGGTATTATTAGCCAACTATGGATGTAGATGTAGTTACATATGTTAAAAGGTGCAATAATGTCAAAGGCATGTCAATTTGATTCATGACCCAACCAAAAAATTAAAAACCAATACTTACACCATGGCCATTTTCAACATGGGGGCTCAATCTCATTGGGAAGATTAACCCCACCTCATTTGATGGCCACAAACACATTATTACCATTACTGAATATTTCACTAAGTGGGTTAAAGCTATACCCCTAACTTACATGACTGGAAAACAAACTTCCAAGTTCATATTCAACCATATCATTTGTTGTTATAATATCCCATATGATATATCTGATAATGGTATATCATTTAAAAATAAGGATTTCAAAACATTATGTGTTGAATAAAATATTAATCAACATTATTCTACCACTTATTAACCACAAGGTAATAGATAGTCAAATCATTGTCAACATCCTTAAAACATTTTTCAATGATTCCATCTATGATTTGCACCTTCAAATATTATACACCCTCTAGGCATACCATACTAATTACCATACCCCAATAAGAGCCACTTCATATGCCCTTATTTATGGCACTGAGGCCATTCTTCTCATTGAGGTTGATTTACCTTCTCTACATATCTCATTGAAGCATATCTTGGATGATGAATATTATCGAGTAGCTCATCTATAGGAGCTAGAGTTGATTAAAAATGCATGGCCACTATTAATAACCTTAAAGTATATCAAAATAGACTATATGGCCACTATAGCTGATGGGTCAAACATAGAGAGTTTGAGTTTGGTGATCTTGTTCTTAAAGAAAACCAACAGAATACCATGATTGAAAAGAAGAATAACGATAAGTTTAAACCCAATTGTATAGGCCCATATATCATTGTTTCAAATTATGGCTCTGAAGCATATAGGATCACTACACCATACAAGGATGAACTTAAAGAGATAATGAAAATTATACACGTCAAACATTACCTCACTTGAGAGACTTGAAGTATTTTCTATGATGCTCATTTCCATTATACCATAATATTGACATTCTTCTTTGTACCATACCCTATACCATTCTACCATACCCTCCTATTTGACCAAAGTTGTTTTTACCCTCCCTCCTAACCCCCTTTGCCCTTGGTTCCATTCCATTGGTTCTTTGTATACTTTCAACATGGGCATTTAGATCAAGTTTCAATAATTGATTCAATATTATAGATAGGGGTCGCATCTTATACCAGTTTGACAGTGGTTTTATAGTTGCATCTTTCATTTCTTGTTTTGTTTCATTTTGAGTATTCCTGATTATAAATTCTTTTGGGAGAATTAGTGTATCACATCGTGATACTAATTATAACCACCTATGAGAAAATTAGTATCATTAACCTATGTTATTTTTACCTAATTATAATTAATTTTGGGCAAATTAAGAATAAATTTATCATGCCTTAAAGTACCACCTTGCCATTCCTATGACATACTGAGCCATATTGTTCCATTTGCCTAATTTGAGAACTTGCTATTACCTATTCAGATTCCTCTATTTTAAGGAATAACTACAATGACTTGAGCTCTTAATGGGACTATGTAGGTAATGCTTTGAGGTTAGCTCAGTCACCCTATACCACACTCTCACCATTTTATGATAAATTTAAGTTTGAATGCTCTCTCCATTTTATGAGTTGGACTATTTAGTATCTCATCATCCTTGATAAAGTTGAGATGCTTCAAAAAATCCAAAAACATTTATAAAAGATCTATAAAAAACCTAAAAATCACCAAATTGATGACTTCATTGCCTTGAATATTCTAGGACACCTAGATAATTCACAAGAAGCCACTTATCCTTTAGATTCCCCATATTTGTTGGCCCCTAAGACTTATGCTCTTGCTATTTTATGAGTTTTCATATTGTGCATTGTGTATTCAACTTTGATACATTAATGACCACTTGGATTCAAATCACGCTCTCACCATTTTTTGACTCCATTCCCATATTCCTCTACCTCATCAATCATATTTTATTGATCATCATTATTTTCTATCCCTTCTCCTAGGAGACCTACATTTGGCTTAAAGTTTATGTTAGACCTTCCATCTATGAAAATATGTAGGTAGCATCCACTTTCCTAGTGTATCTGGAGTCATCTTAGCTACCCCTTCCTTTTCTTCTATTCCCCCCATTTTTTTTGTTTGTTTTATTATCTCTTATAGCCTAGGGGTAATGTTTATCCTCTTATTTATGTTGTCATCTTGTTTGTTCTATGTTTACGCTAACATTGTGATTAACCACTATTTATGTTTGTTTCATTTTTTTTTCTCATTGTTTTGTTTGTTCTATCTTTATTTTACATTTCTTGGTGTTGTTTTTTAATTTGTTTGTTTAGTTTCTTGTTTATTTACTTTTATTATTGTGCCTTGACTTAGTATTATTATATGTTCATTAGGTGATTCCTTGTGAATTAGACTTAAGTCCATGCATATTCATATGTTAACATTATCATCATGGTTTTTATCATCAGTGCATTATTTTCAATTGTTTATTGGATTACATGTCAGTCCTTATGCATATTTTGGCATATTTATCATGGTGTTTTATATCATGATGCCTACCATTATGTGCTAAAATAAAAATCAATTTGATAGATATTACAAGCAATGTGGTTGTAGTACTTATTGGCACTTGAAAAATTCTTGATCTACCCAAATCATTTCCCACATATAGAGTCATTAAATAATGAATGAATTTTATTCCTTTCTAGTTAAGATGTGCATCTCCATACTAGTAGGTTTCCTAAATTCATCTTTCTCTTCTATACCATCTTAATCTTATTCCATGAGTATGGATTCAAAACATAAGCCACCTATTCCAATTTGATATATTACTCCCATCATTCTACTAATGATTCTAACCACCTTTGGGAAAATCATTGTGTATCATCCCACCCCTAGAGCCAATGATTATAACTGCCTATGGGTAAATCCTTGTCTGGGAAAATCATTCTCCTTCTTCTACCCAATGGGCACATTTTCATTATGATAATGCTTATAACTGACTTTGGGTAAACCATTATCTCTATCCACCCAACTGGGACATGTTTTTATCCTACCAATGATTATAACTACCTGTAGGTAAATCATTGTTTTCCCTATAATGATTATAAATTATTTTAGGTAAATCATTCTCTTGTTACCCTTATACTTTGGCTAATGATTATAACTACTTATAGGCAAATCATTATGTTTTTATCTTACCTATATCAATGATTATAACCACCTTTGGGCAAATTATCTTTGTTTATTTGGCTAACCAAGGTAGCTCACTGTGCCATTGATTATAATAACCTATGGGAAAATCAGTCTTTTCCAACGCATTATATCTTTTACGTCCCATTATTTCCTTATTTTGAGGGACCAACCATCAACCTTCTTTTCCAATCACTCCCTTAAGGGGGCATCCAGAGCTTATGCATCACCATTACAGTATTAAGCATACAAGACCTTTTCATTCTATGATAAGATGTTATTGTGCCTATATATTGTAATGCCTTACTAAATAGGGGAAAATTGTAGACATCCAAAACTGGACACAAGTAGATTTTGACTAGACTTCAGATTGATTCCTACCAACCATTGTAAATTAATCTTAGGAATCACTGAATGTCCTAAATTTTCTCACACATTATTCATCAATGTTTAGAATCATGTTGAGGCATCCCTATTTGGGATACTAGCCTGTATTCAAGAATAACCTCTCATATATTCATTTATAATCACCTTGTGGCATAATAATTATCAATTTGGCCTATGAACCTATTAAATGGGGCACTTGATAAATTATCAAAAGAGATAAAATGCTAATCAAAATCAATTAACAAATCAAAAAAGATTAAATGCCTATTTGAATTATCCATTTATAATTAATGAATATCTGAAAATGGAAATTCTAAAAATCAAAATATAAAGCCTTTCATCATTACCTCTTTTGAGTTGTTAAGCTCTTTCAAAATGTCCCAAAATAACTAATTTGAGATCCATGCCTAGTAATTGAAAATTATAATTATATGACAACTATTAACTCAATTGTAGCTATTCTCAACTCACCTAGGGTTATTTTGAGCCCATTCCATGTTTAAACTCAACCTTAACTCACCTTGGGTGAGAATTAATTCTTGAATCTATAAATATAAGGCCATACCCCTTCATTTATAAGATTGTATATTGTAGAGTTATTATGAAATATTTTCTCCATAAGCCTCATACAAGTAGTGTTACCATGATCAAATATTAAGCTAATAAATCAAGGCCAAAGTGTCAAGGAAAGGTGAAGCCACCAAATCTCCATTGATGAAGATTTATTAATGCACAAGCTGAGTAAGCCATTCAACAATCCATTTGGAGCTCAAAGGAAGGTAAAATAGCATATTATTTTATGTTTTATTGTGTTTTCATATTCTTTCTTGTTACCTAAGCTCTTCCTAGTCTCAAGGCTGGATGTGTTAGGATTTTAGTGTGTTTATTTAATTTATTTTATGAGACTAACACAAGACTAACCTCCTCTATATTTTAATCCTTGTTCACATAGGTTTATGTATGTGTTTGTATCCATATATGTAGGGGTCATAATTATCATTCCTAAACACACATAATACTCATATACTCTACTTGTACTCACTTTTTAACTCTTAAGTAGTAAAATAAGGAGTCGAAGGTTAAATCATTATTATTGGAGGTCAAGTCTTGCTCAATTTATTTAAAGCTTAACATGAGAAGTCAAATTAAGGAGCTATACCTAGTCTTTAGAGTTCCCTAATAAGGATACCTAAGACTTCATCTTGCCATTTTATGTCTTCATCTTAAAACATCTATTGCAAAGTTCTAATAGAGCTTAGGAGGAGATTGATGCACTGATGAGTCAACCCAAATGTAAGTATCTATATCCATATTATCTTTCATTTATTTTCCTAAAATATAAATATGATTTTTTTATTATTATAGTATCATACATGTTGTTATCCTTGCCTAATTTCTCCTTATACTAAATAATCTAGTATAGCATAGGGCCCCTAATATTTCCATTACCACCTTAGGTTTCATAAAGCACATTAAACCATTTAGATTTTATTAGTCTAATGTTATTGTTATTTTGGATATATGTTACTATTGTTTGGTAGTTACTTACATGCAATTTCCTTATTATATCCTTGTTACACCTTTGATACCATTGAAATATTATTGATTTAATTTGGTATCTAGTTAGAACCATACCTTATATCTTAAGCATATAATTTTAAACCTTTTACTCTTGACATTGAGTTTATATTACCTTCAACTAGATCTACATCCCCCATAATCATGCCATTATATGGGTAAAGTATACACAATCTCTCTATTATTCACCATTTATTTGTATCGTGTGTCTATAAAAATAAAGAGGATTTTTACATTGGTCATCATAGATTGCACATGAATTTTGGTGGGTTTGAT
>JARHVA010006702.1:445000-602500 GCA_037957365.1 Torreya grandis | reverse complement strand
AATGGGTTCTTCAAGAAATATTTGATTCCCCCACAAATCTCAACAAATAACTATTTCTCATTCTAATTATATCATCCAGTTCTAATAACTCCTTATGGTAAATGAAGATTCGATACATTTATCAATATAGTTTAGAGTGTTTCCACTCTTTTTAACTATATATTCCAACTTGGTACAATTTATAATTACCTAGATGTTAGTAACTGTATAGACCACAAGTCCTATAATGTTGATACAATTTAGTTTTAGCTACCTAATAGTGTTGGCCAAACATTGTAAAAATATGATTTACTTATATCACCACCTAGTAACATTTCTAATGGTATATAAAATTGTACAAGATTTGTTGCTATAGTATTCTAACTACACCAAACACCAAATAAAAAAGTTTTTATAATATGTTATCTTATTTTTTGTTTAATCATAACCATATCAACCATCATAACTTAGTTTCAATCAAATGTATCAATCACACTGATACAGACAAACCCATTTATAGTAAGAATAACTATATTAGATTGCTTGATACACTTCATCACATATTTGTTTTACTAGATTATATTAACCAACCTAATAAAATTTAGTATAATTCTAATGTAGTAAACATTATCAGCTAGCCGAATACCATAAAAAAATCTAGAAACATCTCCAAAAGATCCTAAGATTTAATTATATGCCAAAGCTACTATTGTGACATACATACACTTAGAATTGGACAAACTAGGTAGTAAAAGAGTTGATCTTGAGGTAGATATTAAATATTATGCCACATAACCTAATATTTCTAGTGATGAATCCATCTTATAATTCATTCATGTATGAGAGCCTCAACTTCCATGCCAACACCACAAGCTTGGCCATTTTTAGAATACCTCCCCTTGTTTCCAAAACTTTATTTCTAGTGTTAATCCTAAGGCTGGTCACCTTTCCAAGATTCATCCCACACCATATTATTTCCAAGTTGTAAATATATTGCTTATTAATTAAAATAAGGAAGTCAACTTAGGAACACATTCATATCCTTAACTTGTCCTCATATCTAAAGAGATATAATTTAAATATATAGATAAATTAAATTTAATCCTTCATAGATATAATGATTCTTTTCCCTTGTCATATGAAGATATCCTTAGTATCAGCCATAGCATAATTGTCCATAACATTGTTACCTATCTAGATGCAAAACCATCTTTCTAAAAAAATGGAAATTACCTCCCAAGGTTTATAAGCTTTGTCACGTAGAAATGCTTAATAAATTAGATGATAAGTTTATAAAATTAGTGGTTTAATTTGAATGGGTCTTTGACATAGTATTGGTTCATAATAAAGTCACATTGTTCATTCACATTTATATTTAATTTAATAATCTTAACTTATCATGCCTTAAGGAAAAATTTCGTTTAACTTCTATAGATGCCATTATTGATTCAAAAATTATATATGAGATGATTTCCATTATGAATGGGTTTTGAGGGTATAATCACATTCACATAAAATTTGAAGATCAACATAAGACTATTTTTAATACCAAGTGGGTCACATATTAATATAATTTAAAAAACACGGGTAGCTTAACAATGTATAATGACCCAATTTTTTATGACCTTATCCAAAAAAAAATTGAAACCTATGTGGATGATATTATAGATAAATCCAAGCATAAAAAATATCATAGTTATGACTTAGCTATGATCCTTGAGAATATTATTAAATACAAGGTTAAGATTAATCCTAAGAAGTGTATGTTTGGTGTTACTATAAGCACCCAAATTTCCCAAGGTGTAACATTTCAAAAAAATGATGATAATGCAAGGAACTCTATAAATTAATAACATGATCAGATAAATTTTTTGACCCATTTCCCCTTTTTTACTTTCTATACCTTCCCTAAGTGTCAAATTTGAAAAATAAAACACCAAACCTTATAAACCCATAAGTTCTATGAAGTGCAATAAAACCATCACAATAATTTCATCAACCTCATCGGTGGTTGTAAAAACCACTAATCTAGTTAAATATGTGGTTTTTTCATCATTTTCTGGACTATCCATGTAATCCATAAATTTCATGTGTTACATCACTTTCACTTATTCACTACTCATTTGATTATTCAAACCAATTAGCTCACAATCAATCCTAGTGAACTCCTAAATAATCTTAGTTAACTCCTAATTATCCAAATTACCCCATTATTAAAAAATAAACATGATTATATGAAATTAGGATTGGAAGATTGAAGAATTAGATTTTATGATAAAATTTGGAAAAATATTAGGAAGATATAGTCTGCACATAGTTATTTTATTAAAAATAAATCATAAACCTGCTTCAAATTTAGTTTCACCCTACTGACATTTGTGTTTTAATTAATTTTGATTAATGTGATAAAAAATAACCCTAATATATAATCATGTATAATAATTTGGATAGTAATATATTAAATTCAAGCATACGTATGAATGTAAATCATTGAGTCTAATTGCAATCATTTGACAAGTGGTTTGTGCTAAATACAATAAGTATAATGAATGGATGAGTACTTATATTTTTTGGGTATCTATTTTAATATATATGTATTATATAATTTGATATCATCTAAAATTATTCTTGTGATTCATTTGGTTTAGGAAATCTATAATTGTTTATGTAGGGTCAGTTCTATTGATCTTGATTAATATCTCTAATCGATACTGACCTATGAAAAAATGAGAGAATATAACTATATGGTCACCTTTTTGTAATTTCGTATGATTTTTATGTGTGATCATAAACTATGATGATGAAATTATATATAAAAATCACTCTCCTTTTCCTTTATTCTCTAAGTGTGTTTGTTAGGGATAAAAACCTATAAAAATTGGGAAAGTGTAATGTGTTGAGCTGACCTTAATCCCCCCATTTGATGATTAACCACTACCTACATATTTAGTAATTTGAGGAGGAAATTAATCCACATGTAGTTATCACACCTAATTTTATTTTGAAAATTTTCTCCCTTGATATATGTATACAACTAATGATTTGGTTTTTATACTTGACAATGCTTGCTTTAACTTGGATTTTGTGTGCTTCAAACTTGGCTTGTGACTACTCCTAGTGATAAATTAAAAATTTAAGAAGAATATGGAATATTATTTAAATTTAAAATAGCGTATAGATGTGTACCATATAAGTTCCAAGTCCCCTATTAAGTGAAACCTTGATTTATAGTTTAACAACTCTTGCTTTTGTAGTGTGACTTAAAATAAACACTATTATTAAAAAAATATTAATTAATATTAAAGGTATATGTGATGATGGTTTCTCACCTTATATTTAATTTTTTTATTAACTAAATCATGGAATATGATCTCTTACATCCTTTTCCAAAAACTATTATGCTAGTAGAGAGTGACTTCAACTTAGAAGAGTGAGTATTTAGTCCTTTGTATCATGTGAAGCCACTAGTGATTAATTAATTAGTCATATAATAATGTGAATGAATTATTATTATGATTTTGATTAGATGAACAATTTTTTTTCCAAAATATTGTATGAATTTCTATGTAAATAAGAGAATAATGTCCATATAAGAAAGAGCTGAGCATAACCAGCACATATAAAGTGTTTTAACTACTGTCAACCAAAACTATTTTCACCATTTTGACCTTAATTGCCTATGAATTGACCCTATGACTTCATATATATTACAAATTCAACATAACCACTCTAATTGCACTTGATTTGAAAATAAGTTTTTTTAATGTTTTATTTATCAACTGCCTAGTTGACATTGCAAAAAAATGTTATCATTTTCTTTTTGAGTAGCATAGGTACCACTTTGTGTGATGGTTAAGCTCTTCTATAATAGAGGTTAGTTTCAATTTCACTATTGAGGAGGACACTAGATCCATCCAATCCTTTTATTTTTATTCCTCTTCCTCTTATTTATCTTATTTGAAGGCGGGGATAGGACAATTTGATTATGTATATGAATGGATGGATAAATTAGTAGTTCCCATATTAATGCTTAAATATTTTTATAAAATAATATCCTCCACAAATTTTCTAATTTCATGACAACCAAATATCGAGACATGTGGTAGAGAGAATATTATCTATTACATGACTTAAAAATAGAGTTTAATTAGAATCAAGGTTGTGTATATGCTCGTTGCTTCATAACATTGATGTTAACTAATTTTTTTTATAAGTAATTTATTTTATTTAGATGGGTGATATCTTCCAATTTGATTAAAATAATGTAGATACTATATATATATATATATATATATATATATATATATATATATATATATATCACCTTAGTATCATACACTTGGAAAATACCTATCATGGTTGTAACCTTCATCTCTAATACGTTACCTCTATAGAAAGGCTCATTTACACTATATTTGTGTGCCAAATTACTTATATGTTAGTCTAATCATATGTTATTCCAATGACCATGCCTTCTATGTTGTGAAAAATGCTCTAAACTTGATCATTATCATTATCTACTAGTTTTGTACATATATAACTTCCCAAACACTTGTGTCATAACAAGACAACTACATTAACCCAAGTGTCCCTTTTCCAACTAAGTATCTAGTGACCAAAAGTCATCCAATTTACAAATATAATGTGTCCTTATGGTAAAAAAAAGTGATTTAGTGTGAGATATTTTCCCAAAGGAGTGGTATATACAAGATAAATCCTCATTCATAACTCACCTATAAAATTCATGCTTCCCATATACTGAGAAAAAAAAGAACTATCACTTGAGCATTATAGTGAAAAAATTTATCCTATTAATTACTATTTACATATCAGTCATAGGAGAAATTTATCTATAGGTCTAAAGTACTGAAGGAGCAACCCATGATCCATATTTTCCAAGTTACAAGCTAGGTCATTATATGTTCTTGATTATCACATATTACACATGCTTGTGCACATATATTCCAATAGATAGGGGAGGAATACATAATTTTGAGGCTCTCTTCAAAGTATTCATTGTGTAAGTAATGACCATTGATAGAGGGGTCCTTGGGGTAACTAGACACTATGATCTGACTAACCCATTTTTACCACATTCACTCTTAGGGTGAGGAAGCTAGGGTTTTGATCATTTGAAAAAGAGTGATAGAATATGCACATGATCCATATACTCTAAAATAAAGGAGATAAAAAAAACCTAAAATTCTCTAGTTGGTTTCATCTAGATCTAATTAGTATCCTATACAAGACACCTACATCTAGATTAGACACTTATGTTGATGCAACTATTCAAATTTGACACAAACATTCAAGGCCACTAAATGTAAAATTAAAATAATTTGATGATTATTATAGGGTAATGATCTAGTCTACTTCCATATTATTTTAGCCCAAATATACATGCACATATTAAGCCATCTAAGTACTTGTTATATCAAAAAATTTCACCATTATGGGAGAGTTATTCAAGATTTATCACTTCTAAATACAATATTGGAGCAAACTCAGGCTGTGTGTATCCTATAGTGAGGATGAACCTCTAGACAAGGCTGACTTCCTCTAGGTAGATCACATAAAATAATGCTTCCACTTAGAAAAGGGATAGATAGGGAGTATAGGGAAACTAAGAGAGATAAAAGGGTGATGCACAAAAGGACACTCACATAAGCTTGAAACTAACACTAATTCAACATAGTATAATGATTACTCACACAACCTCACAAACTAGATAATTTGCATAAGTATTTCATAAACTAGGCTCACTAAGCAATGAATGAAGGAAAGAGACATTTTAAGATTCACACCAAACATCCATTAATGACAATAATAACACATGTTTAGACCCAAAAGTATCTTTAAAACACCTTAAAGAGGATATAAATAAGGATGATGGATATGGAAGCACACTTCTTCACAAATCCATCATACACAAGCTTAATAAACACAAGTTAAAGGCAAAATATAGGTAAAAATTGTCTTATTACTTCAAGAGGTAGTTATTAAATTTTTGATAGGGTTTTTCCTTGTCAAATGTGAGTCTCCTTATACTCAAAATGTGAGTATATTTTACAAATGGGAAAGAAATGGGAGATATAGGAGAAAGGAGAAGAGAGAGGGGAGAAGCACACAATAAGAAATCAATAAATGAGATGAAACCATCTTACATGAATTGTCAACCACCTTTGGATAAATTAGGATTAATATTTAATAAAAAAATAACCTTTATTAGCTCAAATAATCTTCAAATCCCCTCATTGGCTTAGAAACACACTAGAAAATAAGAACTGATTGAGGATGATGAGTCATGATCTATTAAAAGTGAGTGATCTCTAAATACTTTTGAGATTTCATTGAATTCTCCACTTGCCTTTATCAACCAAAAAACCCTCCATCTTATTAATGAGCTTAAAACACTATGCTTCATATTGATATGTTTATTACACTATCTTGTGTCCCTTTTGACACTCCTTTCATAATCATAACTCTACACTTACTCCAAACCCTGAACATAGATCCAATATAGATGAAAATCAATCCAATTTATTAGTTTTCATATAGTCATCATCTCAATGAAGATCCACAGGCACTAATATTTAATGGTGGATAAGACATAAATTCAAAACCAAAGATAGACTTCATAACTTGACTAAGCAAACCTTTGCATATAACTAAGCTTTAATGGTAGCATACAAATTTGTAGGGTTTGCTTATGTGGTACCCAAATTACATTTTGACCTCATGTTTATGCATTTTCATGCTTGGGTCCATAAAATATTTTGATCTAATGTGTCTGACTATGTGGTATCTCCCTACCACACTATTTATCATATTCAAAAATATGACTATCATCACTTCAAACACGTGTCCTCATCTCATGTCCCCTAAAACCTGATCAAATTTTCTCCATCAATTTCCTTGAGAGTATCCTAGTGTTGAATTTCAATGTTGGTTGTTGATCCTTGACCTTGTCCCAGATTGTGACACTTGGTAGCCTCACATGCTTTTTGTGGACCCTGCTATCAGTCTCCATCTAGTTAATATGCTTACACCATGTGATGGCCCTTCATGTAATATAGGCTCATTAACTTGTTGACCGTATGCACACCATTAATCTCCTTGTCATGGTTGAACACATTTCATTGATATTTTATCTACACGATCAAATGTGCATCATTGATCCACTAAATTATCATGATTATGACACATGGCATTGCCACATTCAATCTCAAGATCCTCTAACTTTTTTACCTCATGCTCATCTTTAGATATTAATTATAATGATGGAACACATGCCATTGATCTATCTTGACTTATTGACTTGGATGAACAATTGCATGCTTTTGATATTTGATCTGATCACATGAGATTTGACACTTGGTAGCTCCATGTGATTTCTCAATATCCTATTGAAGATTTTTGAATCCAATCAACTATTTCCTATGGCTTTAATTTGACATCCCATAGCATGTCTCACACTGCTAGATTATTTTTGAAGGCATATATTTAGAATGAAACTTACAAATTCTTTTACTTAAATAGACTAGGTAGATCATGATTGAGTATATACCTTTAGAATTCATCTATTATGAACTAGCTCATTATATTATCTATGAAAACCAATTCCTTTATTGGTCTTCTATATAGTTTCACTCATTAAGAAGAGACAATTGAGAAAAAACCCTAAAGGGAGTAATTCCTTCCCTTGATCCTCAAACCATAGCTGTAGATGAATATTGCTCAAGTTAAAGGAAAAATATTTATATGTAGGCCAATTTTGGATAACATTTCTAGTGACCTTCTAGGATTACATGCCTGCTATGTAATAGATTAGTTTCCTTGTTTGATCCATTTCACATATGAGGTCACAAGTATTCATTTCCTAGCTGATATGAAACTAATACAAGGCTATCCATAACTGAAAACCTCCTTTCAAATAAACAAGAAAAATAAGAAACAAAAATAACACTATGACTAAGGCACTTAAGGAAGGGAAACACACAACTTAAAATAATGTACACAAGTCACATAGAGGAAAACATAAAAACTCTACTCTAATATATACAATGGCTGCACAATCTTATAATAAAAAGGATTTAATGAATGCCATTGACTAGGATGGGTAATAACTCTCCATCTAGCTAGGAAAGATGAAAAGTATTATACTATTTGTATCCATAGATCAAGTAAGGGCCACTCCACAAGCTATTAAACTTGGTATGGTTGTTTAGCTTAGCCTTATTTGAATCCCACTTGAGGACTAGATACCATTATTTAAAGTCCCTTGCTATGGCTCTCTTGTCAAAGGATTTATTGAATTGATCTTGACATGACTCTAGTGTCTTCATTTCAAGTTCTTTTATCTCTTCAAGATCCATGATCTCTACCATCCTCATGCTCATAGGTTCACTCTCCATCAACTAAAGCTAATGGCATAATTATAAGGCAAGAAACTCAAGAGAGATGGGAAAATTGGATTCCCTCCCATATATAAGGACAAATGGTGAGTTTCCATTGTCAACTTTGGGATTCATTCTATAAACCCATAAGACTATCCTTAACTTTGTGTGACACACTTTCTAATTCTCCTCTATAGTCCTCTTGATGATCCTTATCAAGTTTTTATTTGTTGACTCTACCAATCCATTACCTTGGGGGTTTTAATTTTAATATGTACTAAGGTAGATTCCCAACTGAAGTGCCCACTCACTTATCCTTATAAAAAAAAATGCTAAGGCATTATCTAAAATTATTGTTGTTGGTACACTAAACCTCGTTAGTATGCTATCAAAGAAGTCCAACAATACTATTTCATTAGATCATTTTAGGGAAGTTGCTTAAAAAAACTTAGTGAAGTAGTTAATATTAGTGATTAACCATTTGTGTCCTCTAATGGAAGGTGGATTGATCATTCTTATGAAGTCCAGACCCCACTGTATGAAGGGTTATTTTACCTAGAATGGGTTGAGAGGAAGGGCTACCAATATTTACTTGCCTATAAAGAGAACACACTTTTGAAATTTTATTACCCATGAATAGGCATCCTTGAAGAGGTTGGGATATTAATAACCATCTCTCATCACTTTCACTACTATATTCCTTAGATAAAAATGGCCTCCTCTAGGTCCATCATGGAATTATTCCAAGAGCCTAGTCATTTGGTCATCATCTATGAACCTAGAAGCACTCAATTTAGGTCATTTATGAGTATAACCCCATCATAAAATGCATAAGGTATGGAATAAAGTATAAAATGCCTTCTCTTTGATCTATTGATACCTTGTGGGCACTCAATTATTATAAATAAGTGTGTCACATCCTAGAGCCAACTAGTGTGAGGTAGAGGTGCATCTGTTTGTGAGTTGTCTTGTGTCACCAAGAAAACCTCTTTATCTTCTTGAAGGTCATCAACCATATGTTCACATAAGCCTTTGCCTCTCACTAACTTAGTTAACTTGATCTCTACATCATGTTCCATGACCTTGGTAATCCATCCAACCCTCTTATAATTCAAGTATTTGTTAAAAAGGAAGTCCCTCACTCTAGGATGAGACACCATAAGACATATTTTTCTATTGGAGAGAATTGGGATGAACTTTTTAAGGATTCTTACTATTGTAAATACTTGCATTTTTAAAAAAGTATACCTTACTTCATACCCTTCAAGCCCTTGAATAAAAAATGCTATTAGCTATTCAAGTCCTTAACCATTCTTTTACATCAACATAGCTAATATATTATCAATATTGGAAAAGGCATAAAATAATAAATACATTGAGAAATTATGATTTATAAGTGTGGGTGCTTAGGCAATGGCTTGCTTGATAGCCTTAAATGTTACTTTACATTCATTAGACCAAGTGAACACTTGGTTATTCTTCAACATGGTAGTGATGGGTTTGACAAAGTTTGTAAAGCCAGGTATAAACTTTCTTAATAAGTTTATCCTCCCGAGGAAACTCTAGAGTCCCTTCTTATGTTTGGGTAAGGATAATGCCAAGATGACACTTATTCTATTAGGATCAATAACTAATCACTAATTTGAGATAATATGTCCCAATATTTTGCCCTCATGGATAGTAAAAACACATTTATTGGGATTCAATGAGATCCCATATTATCTGCACCTTTCAAAGATCATTCTCAGGTGATCCACGTGTTCACTAGCCTTCTTTGAGAAAACTATTATGTCATCTAAGTAGACTAGTAGCATTTGATTTAACAAGCCTTGGAAAGCCATGTCCATGGATCTTTGGAAAGTTGCCCCAAAATTTAACAAGATAAAAGATATCTTATGATAAGCATATGCTCCCCACTTTTTTGTGAAGGTAGTCTTGTATTGGTCCTTTTCCCTTACTAGCACCTATCTTAAGTATCCATCCAAAAGAAAGAAACATTATAAACCAAAAACCATTTAAAGGAGTTTATCCATAGATTATAAGGGGTAATGATATTTAAAAGAGACCTTATTCAATTAATTAATGTTAACACACAACTAGATCTCCCCATTCTTCTTCCTCATAGGTACCAGGTTGGCTACCCATGAGGAGTACTTGATGGGAAAGATGATATTGGTTTTAATCAATTTAGTCAATTCTTTCCTCATAAGCTCTTTAATTTTGGGGTTGATAGGCCTTTGATTCTACTTGACTAGGTTGGAATTAGCCTCCAATTCTATAGTGTTCTAGGCTAGCTATGAATCAAATCCTCTCAGATCATTATATTCCCAAACAAAAATGTCTACATATTACTTACTGTTGACCTAATTTGACTTTTTGGTCAAGTTTAGGAACCCCTAGGTATTTTTTTTTGATTTAAAACATTTTAAGGGATCCTAATTGTTTTTATAAGAAGTGTAACTTTTTATATGATGTCATTTGAGATCACATTAACTTTAGTCTTAGTCACATTAGCCAATTTGTCCATTAGGGGTCATTTTATGTCATTTTAAGAGTCATTAATGCATTTGGCACATTTACAAAGGTGAATAGGTGTCTTAATTTCATGTAAAAATTTAAATAAGTTAGTTTATATGTTTTAAATGTTAGTTACATTAGATACTTGTCAGCTATCTAACTAAAATTATAGAAATCAGCTAAAAAAGAGGAAAAATGGCACTTGTATGGATTCTTGAGAAGTGTGCCATATGGGTAAGGTTTTTGGGGGTCCATAAAACCTTATAAAAGTCATATAAATTATTTTTTTGATTTTTAAGTTCCATTTTTAATCCAAAACCATTCTATAATTATTTTCTCTTCTTGGTAGATTGGACTGACCTTCAAGTTTTTGCTCAATACTAGAAGCACAAGTAGTTTTAGACAAAATGATTTTGGGATGTTGTTTTAAACTACAATAAATTAATTTTAATATATTTATTTTGAATATTGGTCAACTATGATGTATGAACAATCATTAACAAGTTAATTGTGTAGATTTGATAGTTGTTTGGTGAACCCTAACAATTTTGCTCTATTTCTACCAAATATGTATGAACCAATTATTGGTGTTGGCTCCATATGATGTTTTATTACTTATAAAATGGTATAAATTCTTTTTTTCATGATTAATTATGTTTTTATGAGTAAAATTTATCTATCATGAAGGAGGTGTCACCATGTATAGTTTTACTTGGAGTGTTTTGATTTGCTGAGTGTATTTCTCTTTAGGTGACTTTTTCAAATAGAAAATATTGTCCCATAAGTGCTTGGGTAATATAAATACTTCCTTACATGTTTTTATCTCATCATGACATTCCTTGGGTAGTTTATAAGCTTATTTTTCTTCATTTGCCAACTTCATGCTTAGTTTCAGTTGAATTTCATGCACAAGCTTGTTCCCCCTGTATATGAAGTGGTAATGGAGGTGTTTTTGGGTTTTCAAGACTTTAGAGGTTGAGTGAGGTTCCATTTTAATGTTAAAGGAGGCATACACTTGACCATGTGCTCATGTCCCAAGCTATCTCAGTCATGAAATGCCATTATCTACTAAATTCCATGAACATATAGGTGATTTACACACAAAGGAGGGTGTTTTGAAGTCGTTTTCAAAGATTTATTGATGTAGGTTATCCTTTTAAAGGATAAAAATATCATTTGAGGTGTTAGGAGGCCTTTAAACAAGCATATCAATGCTTATTTCTACTTTCACTACCTTGCAACTTTGAATTAGCACGTACAATACCCTGCTTATGCCATGATAATGTATAGAAGGATGATTATGAATTTCATACTCTTGGTTTTGGTAAAAATGCATCAGGTTGTTAGTGGGAAACATCAAAATTTAGGTTTATGAGAGATCTCCATATTGGTTACACTATAGCTCACTATGGTACATCATGTAACCACCTATAGGTGGCCTAAATAGGAGTTTGAGAGAGTCATTTGAATGTTAAATTGAGATTGGACCTCACTTGGAACTATTGCTTGATGAAATTTTAATTTATAGAACCATCCAATGTATAATATGTCTAGTTGTAAATTGGAAACACCTCCAAGAGTGTTGACTATGATTTTAGGCTTGTTTACCTAGAAAACACTAAACATAGGGTTATAAGAATTTTGGGAATAACATATTTCATAGTTTCAAATAATTTTCAATGCTCATAATTATTTGGCCTTATATCCCTTGGCATGGAGAATGAATTTACAAAGTTTTAAGAGGTGATGTCAAATGGAGAGAGGTATTCTAAAGGTTTAAAAGTGATCTCAAACACACTAAAAAGCTCTAGTAGTGTCTATAGGATTGTAGGGAACAAAAGAATTTTGTCACCTTAAGAAAAGAATTCCAATTATAAGAAAATGTATTGAATGAATAGAATAAATTAAGGAGAAAATATTAAATAAAATATAACAAAATAGGTTAGGGTAGAGCATTAAACATGCCATGACCACCTACAGGCCTCCATTCAAACATTAAAGGTTAACATATAGAGGTCAGATAGGTTGAACAAGAAGAAGAAATGTTTTGTATATATTTAATGTGGTATAATATATTTTAAGTGAATATTAATTGGTTAGATAATGTGGGGATATCCAAGGTGAGTTCAAGAAACATTTTCTCATGGTAATCATCCAAATCAACCCCTGTTTTAGCACCTATAGTAGGGTAAAAATGTGGTACCTCAGTCTAAGTAGGAATCAAGTAGGATAAACATTGTTTGAGATTTAATGGGATAGATAAGATAAATATAAATTAAAAATACATTTATTAACCCCAAATTTTGTCTTTAATATCTGGTATATACCATGATAAGGTGAAAGGGATACCCTGTGATGACCTATAGGTAGGGGTTAAGAAAGAGTGTATCAGTCTTGAACTAGTATAAAATATAATAAAGATTATGACATTATTAAGAGAGGTGAAAATATAAGAATTAATTTAATTAAATTATAAGGTATAAATTAGGTATAATATCATGATATGAGATTCATGAGCTCTAGACGGGACAAATTGACCTACTTGCAGGGGTTAAGAAATAGTGTATCAGTTAGGTAGATAGTGACTAGAAAGGTTGACACTAGAATGATGCCTTAAGTTTTAAAAGAGGAAGATAGTGAAAATATGTAAATTTAAACCTAATAAGGTTAATTTATAATAATAAAAATATTTTTTAATCTCATTAAATACCAATAAACACCTATAGATAAGACTGTATCAGCTAAGGCAGGGGCTAGAAAAGCTAAGGCTACAATGAGGTATAAACCCTCTAGGAGTGAAAATAAAGTGTGAGTGACTTAAAAAAGATAAATTATGGTAAAATTCATCTGATATTATTCCTAATACAATCCCAATATGCACAAGCATTTTTCTCACTTGGCAAATAGACTACAGTCCGTACAAGCAAGTTAGGAAACCCTTGATTCAAAGGGTAAACATAAGGAATCCACTAAGGAGAAGGACATTGGATGGTTTAAAAAGATACATGAGAAAATATTAAAGGTTATAAACATGTATAGTTAGATTATAAACATTAAATTGGTTTATAAAGGTTACCTATAGGTGGATTTAGACAAGAATGCAAGAAAACAAGGTTTTTTAACCCCTTTTTTAGACATGTTGAGTTGGTTAGGTACCTAAATGAGGGATTATGACCTTGAAATTTGGTATAGATCCTAATTATGACCTTATAAAAATCATAAAACTCTCATTTTTATATGGTAATTATGGTTATATCTCTCTATTTTGTCTCAGAGATCAGCCACACAAGTAAATTAGAGCTTTGGTCTACCAAGTAAAAGATGGAAAAATGAGTGGATGACATAAGATGAGGACTTGATATCTTAAAGGAACATTTTATTATGTTTATGGAATGTGTAAGGATGATTAATAATACTCAAACAATCTCCAATCCCTTAGATTGACCTGATTGTGCATGCATATAGTCCCATTTGGCAGGGTTCCACCAGGGCAAGTTGGCAAAAGTGAGGAAAAGTGATGAAAGGAGTGTTGGAAAGTTCATGTGATAGATTTGTGAGTATTAATTTAGTGTTAAAATGTGTATTAATCCTTTATAATAATGTTAACAAAATCCAAATTTGACAAACTTACAAGGTATATGTTAAGCCCACTAAGCATTCTAGAGACCTAAAACGATCTTGAGGTCTACCCCCATTTCTAACTATTGGAAAGATATGTGGTTGATTTAAACATGAATATAAGATGTAAATAGATATTTTTGAGCTATTAAAGTGTAAAAATACCTACAAGAGAGAAATTTATAGCTTTGACATAGTCCAAGTATGCAAAATGAGAGGAAAACAACTTTGATGGGTGTTTTCAAGAATTCATATCTTTTCTAAGGCTATGCATGGGAACCAGAGGGATTAATGGAAGATATTAGGTTACCTTGGAATATATATTGTGGAGTTTTGAGGTAATTTAAATGTCTAAGTTTTATGAATAAATCTTAAGACCTAGAACTACCTAAAACCCTACTAAAACCTTGGTTATGACCCAATGAGGAAAATGAGCTTGGAGAGCCACCCTAATCACATAGTTTAAAAAGGAAACCTATTGGAAAATAGATAAGACTTAAAAAATATCTCATACATGAAAGGATATGTATATAACTATATGAAAAATAGCCAAAATGTTGTTTTACTCACCATTTTTTGTGTTTTTTAGGGTCTATGATGTTTTAGAAGGTGTAATCAAGTTTGATGGGAAGCTCAAGACCTATTATAACTCCTTATTTTCATTTTATACTATGGAAACGTTTTTAAGTGTCCAAACCAAATCTCTCATTACAGATAGTCAAAAATGGCATGGTGCACACAAGGGTGAAAAATGTGAAAACCTCAATTATATGTCCTTTTAAAGTGAGTTTGAGAGGTCTAAGGCCATGGAAAATATTTTTAGGTGTCATTTCCTCCCTCCCAAATATGTGCATGGGAAACTAAAGAACTTTTTGAGGCTAAGTGTGAGGGATGATTGAAATAAGGAGTTATAAGATTATAGACAATGATTACTTCATTCTAGAAGTTTAAAAAAGTGTAGGGATGAAACCAATGCATAGAATTGCATGCTTGAATGCCTTACCTATCTTCTCAATCATCAAACCTATCCTTAGTTAGTGGTGAGACTTTCAAAGAGATGCAAATTATGATGGTGGTTTTATGTGCTAATATTGAGAGTTCTATACCACTTTTCACAATTTTCATGGCTTGTATGGACAATTGGACCTCCTAACTTTGCATAGTTAAATTAATGCCTCTTTTTCATGAAAATTGTAATTCCTTTTAGAATATTGACATATGTCCAAGTGACTTTTGGACTTCCTTTGCTTTGCCTCTCTCTCAATAGCTATTAATATGAACTCTTTTCCTTATTTTTAAAAACCTCCATTGGTTAATGGGAAAATGTAGCTAAATTTCTACTTGAAAGACTCTTAAATAAATAGACAAGTAATTTTTCCACTTACATGCTGTACTATTGAGTATTGATTTCTATCTTGTTGGTCTTGTCTAGTGAAAGATCTTCTTTTCTAGTTTATTACTCTTGGTTATCTACCAAATGTGCAGAAAGGTTATTATGAAAGGTCTTTATTAGTACTCTTTTCTAAGTGTATAGGTGTATTAGAATTAGTTTATGACTGTATCCTTCATGTAATCATCCATTACCCTCTTAAGTATCAAATACCTTCTTGAATCTAACAATGAAACATTGATGTGACAATGCATCCTAAGTTGTGAGTTTTGTGTGAGAGAAACTTTGTTTGTCTTTAAGTAATAGACATTCAATCAAATGGGAGGAGACTAAACATTGGTACATCACATTTTTGGTTTTATTATTTGTTTTCTTAACCCTTTTCATCCATAAGTTGATAGGTAAAAAAGTGCTTCAATGATGCATCAATGGAACTAACCCTTCTAGAGATTCATCTCTCAATATTGTCACCCATAGCAAGAGGGATGTTTATATTATTCCACTTGGATGAGGAGAGATAATTAGCTCCTTAGGGGTGAAAATCCAAGTGTCAATAGTTTTTGGCATGCCCAGTGGGATCTCAAGTCCTAGAATATTATTCAAGATTAGTGTTGGTCTTGACATAGTTACAACTATAAGAACATCTACATTTAGTACTTGGTGAATCCATTAAATATTTAAAGTCTTTGGTTAATGATCATTAGTTACTTTCCATGACAAAGGTGACCATTATGTCTACTTATAAAGGTATAGCCTTTGAGTTTGTTCAATTACCTCTATATTCTGCCAAAAGGTTTAGGTTTGTGAATACCCATACTTATTCAAGAGAGTTGGTGTTTAAGAAGTCTAATTTTTGGTTGAGTTCAACTCTCAAAACTCAAAGTTAAAATCCCAAGATGGCTAGGAATAAACGTTTTGTATCCTCCAACAGATCATCTCCTTTGAATCTTTCCCAATATGACCAAATTCTAGGAGCAACCCTTAAGAGTGTTTCATATTTTAGTGGAGAGGTTCCTATTAATACCATTGAACATATTAGAAATATATCAAACTTATGAAATATCCACAATATCATTTAATAAAATGTGGCCATTAGGTTGTTGGAATTGTCTTTCAAAAGAAAAGTCTTGGATTTGTATGGGACTCTACCTAAAAAGTCTATTGGTTTATGGGATGAACTAGGAGATCTATTGACTAAGAGGTTTGGAGAGAAGAGTGACTATATATCTCTAGATAAGAAATTGATCACTATAAAGAGGGAATCACATGAGTTTATGAAATATTTTAACACTAGGTTTCAAAAAACATGGGGTAGGATCCTAGCTCTTGTGAGGCCTACTTCAAACTATGCATTCTTGTACTATTTAAAAGCATTGAATATGATGTAGCTATGATGATCCAATCCATGGGTGGGAATACACTGCATGCTACCTATGAGATAGCCATCAGTGTTGAGAATTGTCTTGTTTAAGTAAGAAATATTGTTCCTAGGCCTCTAATTCCATTATTCCCTGATTTTTAGCCTCTTAGTCAAGTTACATTACCTACCTTGGCTCATTTGCCTAGTTATGAGAAATCTGCCATTATTCTTTCCAATGAGATCCATGAATTCAAAATCTTGTTACAAAGAGTCACTAATGATTTGGTTTCCATTAAAAGTCAAAAATACTAAATTTATAAGACATACCAATCCTACAATCATTTTGGAAAAACTTATAGACCCACTTTTCAAGGTAATGCTCAAGGATAAGGTTAAATTACCCAAACTAGGCCTTATCAAAGATACAATACTAATGCTCCCTCATCTTATAAAGCTCCCCAAGATAGAGTTTCTTTGGCCCTCTATATAAACTAAACTAAACTAAATGCTCTTGTTCCCACTCAAAATAAATTGGTTCAAGAGCATCCATTCTATCCATCCTTTAATTTAAATCAAGAACAAGTTTCTTATGCAAATGAAGTACACAACCAAACCATGGCAATGCAAAGTAATCAATCTTTCCAAGTTTCAAGTTTTGAAGGACCAATGTAAAAGGGGGTGGATAATGGTTAACCAAAATCTGATTCTACCCTCATAAATCATTTAGAGAGAGAGTTTTGTGCTATTATTCACTTGGGGAATCCATGTAATATGAATACTAGTGTTGCCTCTAACACTAGGTCTACGAATAGGGTTGTTGAAGAGAAATAAGGAGCATCTCAAGGACCTATTTTGGTCCCCATTTCATCTCTAATGGTAAGTGTGTCAAACTCAGCTCCTAGAGTGTAAGAAATTAAAAAGTTTTAGAATGTGAATATAGTTCCTATTTAACCTCCTTTTCAAGCTACAACACAAAGAGCTAGTGCTCCTAAGGATCCCCCAAAGGTGAATAATTCTTATATTAATGTTGTAGACTAGATTAATAAGCTACACATGAATATCAAATTATGGGATTATTTGACAATACTAGGGTAGAAAGATGTGCTCCAAAAATAATTTCAAGGATTGGGTAAGCTAGTTAGCTCATCTAGGAATGAAAATGTTGTCTTAGTTAATGGAAATCAACCTATAGATGGTCAAGTGAAAAATAATGAAAAAGTCCTCCTTTATACCTATCTCTAATAATTGGTGATTTATTAGTTCATAATTACATCATAGATCATGGGGATAGTACTTTACTTATGCCCAAGTGTATAGTAGATAAATTAGGCCTCAAATATGAGCTAATGACTAAGGGAGTCTTAAAATTGGATGGATCACCAGCCAAAACTTTGGGAGTAGTTAAAAATTTGAATTTTATCCTTCATGCTTGTCTTACCTTTTCCATTCCTCATGATGTGGTTGTTAAGAGAGTTTAAAACCAAGATAGATGGATACTTGGTAGCCAATTGGTCCTATGTGGTGTTTATAATAAAGTATGGAACTAAGGTGAAGATTGAATCAGAACCTATTCATCATAGTCACTTGGATCCCTACACACCTCAAGTAGAAAATGTTAACTATGCTATCATTGATGAAGAAGAATTCCACATTGACCAATCTCCATCATCTTCCCTTTGAGGAGTTTCTGATTTGTTCCTAGATGAATGGGGATATGGGCATAATGAGGATGATATTTACAAGTTTATAGAGGAATCTAGTCTTGTGGTATATTGTATACATGATAAGGACTCTTTCATACAAAAATTAGTCAAGCCAAGTGAGAATGTGAATGGTTTGTGATAGATTTTATTTGATAGGTCAAGAAGAAAAATTGGGACATGTGGTAGAGAAATGTTGGTTTCACCTTCTAAATAAAGTTACTATTCAACTTTTAGATTACAATTCTCATGTAATTGTAATGTGGTAGAATATTATGACCTTATTAATGGCCTTTAATGGGATAGGAAAAGAGGTATTAAGGAGTTGTAAGTGTATGAAATAGTGAACTTGTTATGAACTAGGCTAGAGGGTAGAATTTGACTAAAAACTATTTACTTAGGTCCTATAAGCATAGAGTATGGGATCTTGTGAAAGATTTCCTAGATTTCAACATCACATCTATTCCAAGAGAGGACAATAATCATACTAATAGGTTGGTAACTATTGGAGCTCAATTTGATGTTCTAAAAGGTATAAAAAGGATAAGAACCAACCTCATCTAAAGGTGATTATAAGGCCCTCCATATCAAAAAATGTCACTAATTAGAAAGTGTTTGATAGTGAAAAAAAAATATCTCTTTTTTTACAAGAGGAGGTTGATTTTTGTCCCAAGAATCAGTCCAAACTATAGCAGCAATATGGAGGGTAGATTGTCTAATTGAATTCCAACAAGATTTATAAAGGCCTAGTTACTCTTGAAAGCATGTTCAATGAGGATGACCAACTAAAGAAAGAGAAGGTAAGCTGGTCTACCAAGCAAGAGAAATATGAGAAGGTATAAATATTTAAGGATATGTTACATTCACTTGGAAAAGTATTCACTCATCAAGAGAAACATGCTTTCATTGAGTTATTCAAGGAGTTTAGTTATGTCTTTGAATGCGAGTATAGTGATTTGAAGGGTTTTGATCCAAGCCTAGCTCAACACGCCATAAATATAGATGAAAATTCCAAGTCTATTAATTAAAGACAAAGGCCAATCAATCCTAAGATTAAAACCTTCATGAAGAAAGAGCTCACTAAGTTGATTGAGTCCAGAATCATCTTTCCTATCAAGCATTCATCTTGGTTGGCTAACTTAGTCCTTATTAGAAAGAAGAATAGGGAGATTAGGTTATGTGTTGAATTTATGGAATAGAATAGAGTTTCCTTGAGGGATCATTATCCCCTTCCTTCTATGGAACAAATTATACAAGTTCTAGTAGGTAGTGAGAGGTTTTCTCTCCTTGATGGGTATTTTGGGTACAATCAGATTTTAGTGAAGGAAAGTGACCAATATAAGATAACATTTACTACTAAATGGGGTAAACATGCTTATAGGAAAATGAATTTTGGATTTTATAATGCTAGAGCTAAATTTTAACATGTAATGGATATGGATTTTCAAGGACTAATCAATGACATTGTGTTGGTATATCTTGATGATGTAACAGTTTTCTCCAAGGATGCAAATGGTCACTTGAATCATCTAAGGCAGATTTTTGAAAGGTGTAGAGAGTTTGGGATCTCTATAGAGAAAGGTGTGTTTTATATCCATGAAGGCAAACTCTTAGGACACATTGTCTCCAAGAAGGGCTTATCCATTGATCCTTAATGGGTGAGTGCCATCTTGGCATTATCTTTGCCTAAACACAAGAAAGGTTTTCAAAATGTCTTTGGGAAAATAAATTTTATAAGGAGATTCATTACTGATTTTACTAACTTGGTTAAGCCTCTAACCTCCATGCTAAGGAAGGATGAAGTTTTCACTTGGATAAGAAGGAGGAAGGAAAGTTTTGAAGAGATCAAACAAGCCATTTCCCAAGCTCTTACTCTTGTAAGTATTAATTTCTCTAAAGATTTAAATTTGTATACCTTTGGAAATGAAGAGATAATCTATGAAATTATTACTCAAGAAATTAATGAAAATTTAGAGTAGCTTATTTCCTTCTTTAGTCAAGGTTTAGAAGGCTATGAGGTGAGATACACTTATGTTGAGAAACAAGTACTTTCAATTATTAGGAACCTAAATAAATTTAGGTATATGTTATCTAATAACAAGATTAACATATTAATACCTCATCTTTGTGTAAAACACTTTATCTTGAGTAGGGATTTGAGTGATAAGAGGGAAATTTGGATCACAAAAGTAATGGAATATGATGTGGAAATCAAGATAACCAAACTAGTGAAAGGAAAAGGGTTATGTGAGTATCTTGATTTAGACTTGAAGGAGAAAAATGAGGTTGTTTTGGTACTTAATGATGACCCTATGATAGTTAAATATTCACCCATGAGGAGTTAGAAACAAGATATGATTCATTTCCTTCAAATCGGTGAGTGTCCATAAGGTCTTGATAGAGCTAGAAGAAGGTACTTTAGATTACAATCCATTCCTTATGTACTTGTTGATGGAGTGATATTTAGAAAAGAATTTTTAGGTGTGTTATTGAGGTGTATTGATTTAGATCAGATTGACAAAGTACTATTTGAGTTTCATGATGGCCCAATTTGTGGTCATGTTGCTCAAAAAACCATAGCTACTAGGATTATGAGGGATAGATACTTTTGGCCTAGATTTTTCAAAGATACCCATTAGTAGGTAAGAAAATTTAAAAAGTGTGATCTTTTTGATGGTAAATTTTTTTTGATACCTTGCCTCTTCATCCAATCCAAAGTTGAGCAACCCTTCATGCAATATGGTTTGGATTTCATAGGCCTAATCAATCCACCTTCTAGTGCTGGTCACAAATGGGTGTTGACTATTATAGATTACTTTAAAATATGGGTGGAGGATATGGCCTTGAAGGAGGAAAACTAAAACCTAGTTCTAGACTTTTATGAAGGTATAGTAACAAGGTTTGGGGCTCCTTTAACAATAATTTTAGATAATGCATTAGCTTTTCTTGGAACAAGTGTTTCTATTCAAATTTTGTTTTCAATTTCAAAGGATTAAGAAACTAAAGAAAGAATGGTCAAGGCTTGTGTACCTGGATATAGTCTGCGCACCGTAATCCAAACACTGTGAGTACTCCTCTTTGGCTGTGGAGGAATGACACTTGAGAGAAGCTGTCAGATTGATGACAGTCACCGATGTCGGTAAGACTACCAGCGTCGGTTGGTCAAGGTGCCAACGTCGGTTAATATGCCGATGTCGGTTGGGGTAGTGACCGATGTCGGTCGAGGCAAAGGTCTTTGGATCAAGTCTGGTTAAGTCTGTGGTCTGTGGACAGAGTTTGGTCAGGGTCTGGGTTTATTTGAATAGTCTGTGGACAAAGTCTGATCAGGGTTTTGGTCTGTGGACAAAGTTTTGGGCTTGGTTGAATGGTCTGGGGTCTGAGTCTAAGAGTCGGGTTAAATGGGTAGAATGTATGATCCGAGAGAGGACGGGAGAAATAGGGAGGTGGATAAATCAAGATTCAGGTCTGGGTTGATTAACAGTCTAGTCTAGGGAGATATTATTTGAAAGAAATAGCTGAAAAGAGAATAAAAACATAGATAGTATACTTACCTGTGCCTTGTGGAAGATGCGCTATCGATGATTCCTGAACCTACTATTGATGTAGCTTGTATGGAGAACCTGTTGCTGAGGGAGAACCTTGAAGCTGTTGCTACACCTGAGGGAGAGAGTGGGAGGTTTGATTGAGAGATTTCAAAGATTGACGGATAGTCCAAGACTAGGATTCCTGATTCACTTTCAGAGATTTGTTGATTTTTGATTCAGATCTAGAAAGACTGAGAAATTGGTTAAGTATAACCGACGTCGGCGATTCCGTCGGCGTCGGTCGACAGTTGGCCGACATCGGTGGGGTTAGAACAGGTAGAAAGAGCCACTAAGCCCATTTTTCATCCACCAAGTGCCCTATCCATTGGAGAATGTTGAAGTTTGGGATAAATACGCACGAGAGTTTGTTAAGTGGTTAGAAGAATTAGGAATAGATCTTGAGTGAGTCATAGGAGGAGAATTAGTCCAAGGTGAGGTGTCCCAGGCGAGGTGTCATGGGTGATGTGTCCAAGGAGAGGGGTTAATTCAAAATAAATTAATTATTTTAAATTAGTAATTGTTAGGAATAGGTTAGAAATGGACTAAGGGGGAAAGTGACCAAGGGTTAGACACTTTTTAGGTGTCTACATTTGCCCCTTTTTGTCTTGTTGGTTGCTCTAAACGAACTGCAAGACAAAAATAGGAGTCAATTGCCCCAGGTATGGGATAAAGTTGATTTTGTAGACAAGAATATGCGAGAGTTGGTTGCCTGATTATGGATGAGGTATCCCCCCTCAAAATAGGAGTTGAGAGAAGGGAACTAGGAATCGGGTGCTGCTTTGATAGAGAGTGGATGAAAAGGGGGCAAGATAGAGTGAGAACGCTGTAAAAGTTATGATTACGCGGACACCGCTTCACAAGGATGGTCAGGTAAAATTGTCGCAGGTCAAAGGTCGAGGAGTGCTAAAATTAAAAGAACCAGGCCCTAGCATTAGTCGTAGCTGATCAGGTTATTCAATCGAGGCTGAAGCTCCAATGGTTGTCATGTTCCAGGTATCCCAGGCTTAGGAAGTGCTCTCGAAAACATGAAAAAGTCACAAGTAGTGCGGATCACCTGGCTTGCGATCCTATACTTGTGAAGGTCAAAAGTGTGCACACAATTTTGCTAACCAGTCGTGAGGTAGCATACATGCAAAAACAACCAAGGCAAAGTTGCTTTGGAAGTAGTCACAGTTTAGGAGATGAGCATGATCTCCAATGTCTGGTGGTTGATGGATGGATGCAAAAGTGATCCAAGTGTGCCCCAAGGGGCCAAAATGACATGGTCTGAAGGACTTGACTTGATTAGGGACATGATTTTGGTTATTTTAGAAGAGGATTGAAGTTTTTAATGCCACTAACATTGGTTATATAATTGATGTCAGTGTCCAAAAGAGACCGACGTCGGTGAAAATCGATCGACGTCGGTGGGTTAGGGCACGCAGATGCCGACATCAGCGGCATGCCAAATCTGACAAAACTAGATTGGTGAACCACCAAAAGTCATTTATGACATTTGACAAAGTGAAAAAGAGCTTTGGAATTTGTTGAGTGAAAGTGACCCAAAGCTGACCGAGGAGTGGTGCGAGGTGGCAGAAGAATATTGGTGGAGAGAAGAAGTTGATTGGACACTGCAGGGACGCATTTGATTCAGCAGGAGCGTGCAGAGCCATTGGGATAGAAGGGATGGTAGAGGGGAGTAGAGGACCCATGGGAGGTCCACCACTAGTGGCACCCATTGTGCCACCATGCCGGTGACACCGGGATGAGGTAAGAGAGACTTTGAACCTTAGTTTGATTCATTTTGGTTTTGAATTTGTTTTTTGAAATTTTTGTTATTTAAGGTAGAAATTGAGGGGAAGGGTAGCTAGGAAGGTGGGAAAAGAGTCTAGGATAGGTTAGGAGTCATTTAGGAGAGAAAATGGGGAAGCCCTAAAAATTAGGGCTCGCCTCGTTCGGCCCTAGGGCTGAACCAGTCACCGACGTCAGTGATACCGCCAGCGTTAGCCGACTAGTGACCAGCGTCGGTCACTAACCTACCGACGTTGGTCACTAAGTGACTGACATCAGTTAGGTGAGTGCCTTCATCAGCATGCTAACTAATGTCGGTGGCTACCTGGTCAGAAAAAAGGTCAAGTCGAGAGGTCGAAGCTACGCCAAGGGCTACCTGGGTGTCAGGGTAGACATAGATAGTCAGAATGGTTGGTAAAATAGGAAAAGTAGGAACAATGTTAACATGAAAGTGTCTATGGATGGATGCAGGTGAGGTAGACCCTGATGTTGTGGGATCACCTCCTGACCTTGCTGATGTGGATGCGCGGAGGTGTGTCTGTCGAGGAGTGGGCGCAGATGAGCGCAGTCAGACTAGGCAAGCTGAGACGCTACTGTAGAGTGGCAAGGGATGTGAGCCTCATGGTGGCTTTGATCGAGTGGTGGGACCATGCCACTAACACCTTCCACCTACCTACGGGTGAGATGATGATCATGGTTGAGGATGTGTACCAAATTTTGTGGCTGCCGGTGCATGGAGCAGACCTGTATGCATGCTTAAGAGAGGTGCACGACATTCACATGGTTATGCTATTTGGAGAGCATGCTGTGGAGATGAGCTACCACTCAGAGAGTTTTGCATATGAGCCATTGTATGTGGTGGATGAGGACGCACATCAGCTAGCCATACTGATGATGATTAGCATCACAGTGTATGCATTGCCAGATGCAGAGGGCGGTAGATTTTTGATTGCTATGACTGGAGTTTTGCTGGAGATGATAGAGTAGCGAACAGTGTTCACTTGGGCACCATTATTTTTGACCCAAGTGTATAGAGAGTTGTGGGGTATCAGTCGGTGGTGGCGGTACAGTCTATGTGTGGGCCACCTGCTACATTGTTGGGCCTATGAGCATATAGTGGTTACCCATCCTCTTGGCCTCCCAGTGGCGATCCAGGCTGGCTTCAAAGTTGGATTCTAGTGATGGCATGAGGTTATGGTGCAGACATGGGTGGATGGAGTGGTCAGAGACATTGACCACTACAGAGGGGTACTGGAGGCCCTGATTCCTGTAGACATCATTTGGAGACCATACTTGGTCTATCCAAAATTCAGAGACCAGGGAGAGCAGCTGGTTGGAGTTTAGAGCAGGCACTGGGTTAGAGGCAGATGAGCCGGTGAGCTTGAGAGGATTCCAACTGAGAGAGTGCAGCGCCTGTATGGGCTGCTATAGGATGTACCTCCCACCTTCCCACAGTATAGGCGAGATGACATAGAGGCACCGCTCCCACTGCTAGAGGAGACAGAGGACCCTAATTTTGAGGAGTTATCGATAGGACCTGGCATAGCTGACCCAGGGTGCATAGAGGCCTACACGACATGGTGGGTAGGATAGTATAGAGGCATACAAGTGGGTCCCCAGCCAGATCTATAGGCTATCATGAGGGAGTAGGATACAGCCCATGAAGAGAGGGACACTGCACGGGAGGAGAGAGACATGGCTTAGGCTAAGGTCTCAATTTTGTAGGGGTAGCTATCTGAGGTTACAGGGTAGCTGACAGAGATGACAGGTTGGGTGGCAGTGCTGACAGGGCAGGTCACCCTACTACAGGGACAGTTGGCGGTAGCCTAGGCACAGGCAGTGGCAAGACAGAGTTTTGGAGGGTAGGGCCCATGGCAGCAGCCATCTCAGCAGCCAGCATTTTCACAGGGGGCTAGACCGTCGGTATCAGTGCACCTAGGTCAGGCACAGCCATATGGGTCTTTACAGGGCACAACAGCAGGGCAAATGGGTCCACAGCAAACTATATCTATGGTTAGATACACTGATGCACTGGATGAGATCGTGTATTATGAGAGGGCTATCAGGGGGTTCCCTTAGATACAGTGATACTTAGAGATGAGGGCGGAGTAGAGCTGACAGAGATCGATGTCGCGAGTGATGGCTTCAGGGTCACGCAGACGGTAGAGATCAGAGGGAGGAGAGGATACAGCCTCTTCTCGGCCACCGCCACCACCACCACAGCCACAGCCTTGAGGGCAGTCCTAGAGTTGTATTTTTTTGATGTATATACTGGCCTGTGAGCCGAAGACGAGAGATGTATGATGAGAGAGAGAGACAGACACAGATTGTGTCGTTTTGTATAAAACTTATTTTTGATATATATATGATGAGATTTTGGCTATTGATGTGTTATGGAGATATTGTAGATGTTTAATGTTTGCAGTATAATGCATGTTTTGATATGATATTTATGATGATTATGATAATTATGTTATGATGATGCTAATGATTAATGCAATGATGTTTTATGATGAAAATGAATGTGATGATGACAATGTTTATGAAATGGTTATATGATGATGACTTTAGATTAGATGATGATAGATGTGATATTGAATGTTTAACTTGTGCATTATATGATGAGAATGATTAATGAGTTATGATGGATGAAATTTATGACTAATGACTTATGTTGTGATAATGAATAATGAGAGTATACTAGTGATTATGTGAATATGTGATTGACTATGCTGTGATTGACAGGTGACGAGAGAAGGAGATGGAAGAAAGTGATGAAAAAAATGGCCGAGCTAACCCCAGAAGACCCCATGTCAACTGAGTGCTGCCTACATAGCCCCTGTCATTAGGGCCTTAGGCCGATGTAGTTCTCCAAAGAAGGGAGGAAAAGGATCGAAGTGGTTGATTTTGGTCATGAGAGTGATATGGCATTTCCCATATGTCTGAGGGTACATGCGTGAAATGATAAGGAGAAGATGATGCTACAGCATTTTCCAAACGGTGTATTCTGTAACATAGGTCGGGGTTTTTCATCCCTAACAACTATCCATATTCGTGATGGATGTTTGCTAAAAATGAATTGAGGTCTATTTATGTTTCAACAAGTATTGGTTTATGCTTGACATAAATTGTGTGGTCGATAGTTTTCGTGTGTATTGGTGTCCATAGAAACTATGTGAAATGGACTTAAGATGATGACATAATGTTTTGTTGTTGGTTTGAAAAATGTTTTGGTTAAGTGTGACCAAAATGTGGAAGATAAGTGAAAGGGCGCATTACTCTTTCATTGACAAGGACTAGAAAGACAACATAGATAGGGGTTGTTAGAACCAAGAGCCCCATTTATGCATTGCGTCATTGACCATAGTTATGTTAGAGAGGTAATCGAATCCCTTTTGACATTAAAGTGAGCTCGAAGTCCCTTGAGTAGGTGATATGATAAGAGGAAAAGGGTAACCCATTTTAGAGTATGGAGAACTTTACCCCTTTTTATAGGAGACCCTAAGACAACAATAAGTCAAGTCCATGACCCCCCCCTTTTTTTTTTGAGAGGACTAATCAATGCGGGAAGTCCACATAAAGATGTCATTTGTTTGGTGGTCATTTGTGAAGCTGATTGATGCAGGAAACTTCTAAGAAAATACTGTTTGTAGCAAGATTTAGTCATAGCCATCCTTCGAGGGAGTGGTCTATACTTTTGCTTTATAGATTTAAGGGCTTTTGAATAGCTATCCTTCGAGGGAGCAGTCTATTAGCTACAACAAAGATAGTGCAGCTGTCCTTCAAGGGAGCAGTCTGCTTTTTGATTTGATTTCATGACCTTGGATATTTTGACATCAATTGATTTAGTTTTTGATAGAATATTGAGTCATGGACAAGACTTATAGAAGGTCAAGGGCTCCCTTTTATTAGGATGAAGCATCCATACGTCATAAAAGGGTTGTAGAGGATTTTGTTAAGGGAAGAAAGAGTGAAATTATTTAAGGATTAAAAAGATAAGGATTGCTCAAGGGATGAGCTCAAGTTAAATGTCAAGTGGATGAGTACTCGACTAACATTAGAATGGTCGTAGATGTAAAGCATTAAGAGGCTCAGGTTCTGGTCAGCCTTCAAGAGAAGACAAACGATAAGTCCCTGATCCATATTTGTGTGTAATGATATAAGGTCTGAGCCAATTAGGATCAAATTTACCTCGTTTACTCCATTCCATATTGTTCACATGTTGGTTCTATTTGAGGACGAGGTCTCCAATATTGAAATCTCATTCTCTCAGAGTTTTATTATAGGCACGTTTGATGTGATTTTGATAGACATGGAGATGATTGAGGGCAACGAGACGACGCTCGTCGAGTAACTCAAGTTGAGCTAATCGATCTTGACGAAAGTCATCATTAGAAAGAATGTCATGGAGTGAAATGTGAAGAGATGGGATTTGTACTTCAAGAGGTAAGACAGCCTCTAATCCGTACACTAGAGAAAAAGGGGTAGCACCCATAGAGGTTCAGATGCTAGTGCGGTAGGCCCACAAAGCGAAGGGTATTTGAACGTGCCAATCCCTTCCAGTGTTGTTGACCACTTTCATGAGAATTTTGGTTAGGATTTTTTTAGAAGCCTCGCCCTGCCCATTTGCTTGTGGGTAGTAAGGTGAAGAAAATTTGAGTTTAATGCCAAAAGAGTCACAGAGTTTTTGGACGGTCTTGTTTTTAAAGGACTTGCCATTGTCGGTGATGATTTTGTGAGGTACATCGAAATGACAGATGATATGGGTGTTGATGAAGTCGATAATCTTGTCAGCTTTTGTGGAGACAAGAGGAATAGCTTCCACCCACTTGGTGAAATATTTGGTGGCAATGATGATGGATTGATGATGAAGAGACGAATGAGGATTAATCTCGCCGATGAGATCTAAGTCCCATTGTGAAAAAGGCCAAAAATCTTGAGCAACTTGTAAGGCATTACTGGGGAGATGAAGCAAGTGAGCATGCTGCTGACACTTGATGCAATGCCAAACATAATCGCTACAGTCTTGATGAAGAGTGGACCAATAATAACCCAGGTGAAGGATGCGCTTGGCAACCGAGTTACCACTGAAGTGTCCACCACAAATCCCGTCATGGGCTTGTTTAACAACATGAGAAGCTTTAGTGGAGTTTAAACAATGAAGAAGAAGGCCATCAAAACCTCTTTTATAGAGAAGGCCCCCTAGCATGGTATAGCGAGCGGTGCGCTTGATAAAATCCCGTCGCGCATTGCTAGAGAGGATGGGAGGAATGAGAGAATGAGTCAAGTAGTCCTCAAGTTGTTTATACCAAACATGTTATGAACTAGAGTCTATGGTGTGGATGAGATTAATGTTAGTGGAAATGTATGAAGGCAATGGCACATGATGTACCATGACATAAATTCTTGATGAGGATGATGATGAAGAAGGAATATGAGAGGCAAGTGAAGCCATGGTGTCAGCAAACTTATTCGTCGATCGAGGAATAGTCTACAATAAGTGATGGTCGAAAGATGCTAGAAGAGTGTCAACACGGTGCTTGTACCTTTGTAAAATTTCATTTTTAAAAAGATATGAACCATTGATTTGATTGATGACAAGTTGTGAGTCACCAAAGGTGCTAATGATCTTGATGTTTAAAGAAAGGGTGGTTTGAAGTCCCAAAATTAAGGCTTTGTATTCAGCCATATTATTGGTACATTCAAAGTCAAGTTTAAAAAATAGGGGCATGGGTTCACCTTCATAAGGAATGAGGATGACCCCCACACCCCCACCGAGTTGACATTTAGAGCCGTCAAAAAACATCATCATTTGGTAGAATGTGTCATCAGTCGAGAGAGTGGCGATAGATTCATCGAGAAACTCGCACTGAGAAGGTTGATTGTCGGGAAGAGGGGCATCAGCTAGTTGGTCAGTGATTGTTTACCCTTTGATAGATTTTTGCTGGACAAATTCTAAGTCAAATTCAGTAAGAAGCATGAGCCAACGAGCCATACGCTGGTTTTGATAAGGTCTGGAATGCATGTATTTGAGGGGATCAGTGTGAGTGATGACAAAAGTTTTGTGATTGAGAAGATAGTGACAGAGCTTGGTAGTGGCAAAGACTAATGCCAAACAGAGTTTCTCGGTATGAATACACCGAGTTTCATAGTCAACCAGTGTTTGACTTACGTAATAGACTACTTGCTCACGGTGTTGTTCATCTTGATGCGCGATCATGGCACCTAACGAATGATTGGTTGCTGAGATGTAGAGGTAGAAGGGTTGGTCGTCTTTTGGTGGAATAAGGACTGGTGGAGAGACCAAATAGCGTTTGAGGGCTTCAAAAGCCTCTTGGCAATCCTTATCCCATTTAAAGGAGACGTCCTTCTTGAGGAGGTGATGAAAGGGCTGGCAATGGTCAGAAAGCTACGAAATGAAGTGGCAGATGGATTGGAGCTTTCCTTGTAGGCTGTGGAGTTGCTTGAGATTAGTTGGAGGTGGCATTTTGAGGATAGCACAGATTTTGGCAGGATCTATCTCGATGCCACGAAAAGAGACAATGAATCCCAAGAGCTTTCCTGAGAGGACCCCAAAGACACATTTCTTGGGGTTAAGACGGACTTGGTAATGAAGAAGGTGAGAGAAGATGATTTTGAGGATAGTCAAATGGTCACGACGAAGCTTGGATTTGCCAAGCAGGTCATCGACATAGTCTTCCATGATTTTGTGGAGGAGATCGTGAAAGATGTAAGTCATGGCACGCTGATATGTGGCACCTGCATTTTTCAGACCAAAAGGCATGACTCGACAACAGAAAGTTCCCCATGGTGTAATGAAGGTGGTTTTGTGCTGATCTTTCAGTGTAATCAGGATTTGGTTGTATCCTAAAAATCCATCCATGAGCGATAACATCTCATGGCCAGCTGTAAGATCAAAAAGTTGGTCAATGTTTGGAAGAGGAAAGTCATCTTTAGGACAAGCTAGGTTAAGGTCATGATAGTCTGTGTACATTCAGATCCCCCCAACCGCTTTGGTGATAGGAATGATGTTAGAGACCCACTACGGATAATCGATGGGTTGGATGAAGGAGACTAAAATAAGGTGTTGAAGCTCTTCTTTGACAAGAAGTGCAACACGTGGATGCATTTTGTGAAGCTTTTGCCTAACAGGCTTAGCCTCTAGGTTTGTGACAATGTTATGAGTGACAATGTTAGGGTCGATGCCAAGCATGTCGGCATAGGTCCAAGCAAAGGCTTTGCGATTGTCTGAGAGAAATGTGGTATAGTCAATCTGCTCTTGAGTGTCTAAATATTGACCAATCTTTAAGACTTGAGGAACATCAAAAGATGAAAGGTTAATGTCAATGGTTGATTCATTTAACATAACTTGTGTTTCAGAAGGAAGGGAGCACTGAATGAAAGAATCATCAGCACCCATATATGTAAGAATGGCGTCATCATCTATGCAGTGGACTGTGTTGATGGTTGTCAATTCATCGTCTATCATGCTGGGATAAATGAGAGGGAGAGACTTGGGAACCTCGTTAAGCTGATAGGTTAGGGGTTCCAAGCAAATGGTGTTTATGCAAAAAAAAACTAGGAGGGATGGAAACCACCGACTCCGTAGGTGAGGATGGAATAATAGGCGAGTCTAGAAGAAATTGGTCAATGTTTAGTTCAGGGGAAAGGTTTGTGGAAGCCTCAGTGGGTTCTTGGAAACCCAGTCCATACTGTTTCTTTGCATTATCGTCATTGGGTGTTTTGACAGGCTGATGGGAGCCTTGTTCATAACGTCTAAAGCCAAAACCCTTCCATGCACACCTATAAAGATAGGTATGTGCAAAGGTGGGGTTGCTAAGAAAGGAGAAATTGGATGTGAATATTTGAGGCGAGGAAGAAGGATTTGATTCAGTAGGGGCTTAATCGAGCCCCCCATAGACGAGATTGGTGCGAAGGCTAGGAGGACCATAAGGAATGACCATTTCGATCCGACAGTCATAGTTTGGGTTTTGATGAAGTTGTCCATACTCTTGAGGAGTCTGGAACATGTCTAGAGTAAGGAGACGATATTATCCTAGTGAAAGTCTTTGGAAGATGTCGTCCATGGGGTCCTTAGTTGGTAATTGAGAAGAGGATGTGGTGGTGACCGCTGTTTATGTGCTAGTTGATGCTTCTGTGGATGGAGATGATGTTTGGGTTGATGCCTTGAGCAGGATAAGAATGTCATTTGGGCTATAAGTCATGTTACAAGTCTTAAAAGGAGATGGGTCGGCGGGAATGACATGGATTTGTTTGTCATGTTCAAATTTGACACAACCATGAAGTGTTGAAGGGACGCAAGCCATGTCACGGATCCAGGGTTGCCCTAAGCGGATGTTGTATTAGAACTCTCCCTCAATGATGTAGAAGAGCTCCAGGATTGTGCGTGGACCAACGCAGATATGAAGGACAACAGTGCCGATAGTGTTAGCGGTTGTGTCATTAAATGATCTAAGGATTGTGTCAGTTTTTGATACACAATTCTTGGGAAGGGCCAATTGGTCAAAGGCATGGGAGGAAATTATATTAATGCTAGCGCCCCCGTCGATCATAACTCATTTAATACGGGTTCGATCAACTTAGGCTGTGATGAAAAGGGTGGCGTCCTAATCTTCCTCGGTAGAGGTAGGAATCTCAGAATTACTGAAAGTGATGGAGGCGACGGGGGATAAAGAATGGACTAAGGCAGCAAGTGGTTGAGGGTCTTTAGGTTGAACCTCAGCTGCCTGTAGGGCTTTGATTAGAGCCTGGCAATGCTAGGGGGAGCTTTGGATAAGGTCATATAGGGTCATCTTCACAGGTGTTTGGTGAAGTTGTTTTATCATAGATTTTGTGATTGCCTCTAAAGAAGTGGGTTGGGACGCACCTAAGATGGAAATCTTGGGTTTTGGTGGTTGAGGTGCCTGGACAAAAGGATAGGTCCAAGGAATAGTGGCTTTTTCTTTCACCTTATCCTTCTGTGACCTAGTGGTTACATGACTGGCATTGATTTCAAAGATAGTAGGTGAAGAAGGGGTTATGGTCTGTTGGTGAGACGTTGATGCGGTTGATGAGGTTGGATGGGAAGGTGTTGAGGGTTGGTCAAGAGTGTCCTCAAGGAGAAGAGTGTCTTTCTCCATAAAGCGGCAAATGATTGCCTTGAGGGCACAACAAGTCTCGGTATCGTGTCCTGGTGTTTGATGGTATAAACAAATCTTTGTATCATTGAACCAAGACGGTTTTGACCCGAGGGGTTGGAATGGCTTGATGGAAGGAAGGGTAATGCTAGAAGTCTGCAAAAGTTGGCGTAATATCAAAGCGTATGAACCTTGTAAGGGGTCCGCACTTGTTGATGCACGATGCGCTGGCGACTTCTGCTTGGGGGATGCTGAAGAAGGTTTTTGTACCACCTTTTGGGTTGGTGGTGTGATGATAGGTGAAGACGGCACTTTCTTTGTTAGAGGTGCCAATTTTTTGAGAGGGGATTGACTTGTGGTTGGCAAAGGAAGTAATGGAGGCAATTTATGTTGGTTAAGAGTCGGAGTAGGAATCACACCGAGTAGGGTAGAAGGATGAGGACCCAAGATGGAGGGAAAAGTTGACGGTGGAGGAGGGGTTCATCTTTGTGGTCGGGCAGTCTTCTTTGACTTGGTTGGAAGACTACTTTTGGTTGAGGTTTGGTTCAAGTCCACCTTCACTTGCGGGTGAGTGAGGGCAGAGAGAGGCCGAATGCCAAATGGCTTGATTGGTTTGGATTGGGTAGATGCGGGTTTAGAAGTGGGGATTTGGTCTTTGTTTGGAGTGTTGGGCGATTCTGCCTTGAGAGGATTGGCAGCATGAGACGAGAGGGCACGAGAATGTTGAAGAACTTTAAGATGTTCCCACAATCCCCGATGCTCCACTTTCCTTGAAGGGAGAAGTTCTAATTTCTCCACTAGTCAGGAAAATGGTTGGGAGGATGTTGGATGAGGTTGGGATCCTTGAGAAGATGTGTTAGGTGTGATAATAGTCTTGGACCCAAGGTGTGTGGGAGTTATAGCTGGATTGTCATTGGTTGAGGAAGATGGAGAGTCAGGTTCTTCTCTTGGTGGAGAAGGAACGGGAGAGTGTGACTCCTCAAGCGGGTAAAGGGTAGGAATTATGGTACCCTCCACTTGTGGTCGAGGGGTGGGTAAGGTCAGGTCCTCCATAGACAGAAGAAAAGAGGATGGTGAGACCGGTGGCACCGGTAAGGTTGAGGCGTCCTCCAGGATGAGAGAGGTTGATGGAGAACTGACCGGGGAAAGAGGTTCGTCCATATGTGATGGACTGGTAGATGGGTTAACCTCTTAAGATTGGTTGGGGATGAAAGGTGAGATCGTATTGACCGTTAAAATATCATGTTCATGCGTGTTGTCAATTAAGGTCTGGACATTATTTTGGGTTGGTGGATGGTTGGGGAATGGTTGCTTGAATATGTCGATGCCCTAGTTTGGAGGTGCATTGGGATTATCTAGAATGAGCTCCCCATTTTCAAGCATGTCCTAGACTATGTTTTTGAAGGTTTTACAGTTTCCCGTATCATGACCTTTGACACGGTGGAAATTACAGAAGTCATTTTCCCTATACCACGCAGGGATGGTGCGTGAGGGATCAAATTGTGGCGGTGGTCGAATTTGGGGAAGGTTGAGAATCCCCTGTTTAACAAGCTTTTCCAGTATAAATGCGTAAGATTCTCCAAGAGGAGTATATTGTCTTTGCACGTATCTTTGTTGGAATTGACAGGTGGCACTCTGAGATGTTGATGGCTCAGGTTGATTAGATGAAGAGGATGAAGGTCTAACGGCCACAACGTTAGCTGAAGTTTTAGACTTAGGATTGACGATGAAGGCTTAGAAGAAGAAGAGTCATTAGTCTTGGAGTTGGGGTTCTTGCTCTGCAACTTGACTTTGTTCTCCTCGATGGCACGTAATTCAAGTTTACGGGCCATCGTGAAGGCTTCGTCAAAGGTACAGAATGTCTGAACCCTTAAAGTGGAAGAAATGTGTTTGGCACAAGCTCGAGAGAATAGTTCAATAAGTTCAATTTGAGGTAAGGAAAAGGAGAGCTGATTGATGAGACCTCTCCAGTGAGCAACGAAGTCAGCTACTGAGTCATCCTCAAATTGATGGATAGTGTAAAGGTCTGTGATCGAAACCTTTTTGGTGATGTTAATGGAGAAGTGGTCAAGAAAGAGCTGAGCCAGTTGTGTAAATGTAAAGAGGGAATGGCTGGCAATGGAGCTGTACCAGTTGAGTGTAGTGCCAAAAAGGGACATAGGAAATGTGTGCAAGAGCAATGCTTCGTCATGGGTGATAAGGTAATAGGCATGTCTAAATGCTCGTAAGTGTTGCTGTGGGTCTTCCTTGCTTTGAAAGCAAGAAAATTTGGGAAGCTCCCATTGGCTTGGGTATGGTCTAATTGGAACGGAAGGATGAATAGGCTCATTGCAAATTTGCTCGTATGAGAGAGCATTGCGTGAGCCGAAAACGAAAGTCTCTAAGCTAGACATTTTATCCATCAACATTTTGATATATCTGCTGACGGATTCGTAGGTGGAGCGCCCCCTAGATTATAAGGCGCTTGAAAGATATTTGGAGGGGCGTATGACATGGATGGTTGCATAGACACAAAATATGGATAGCTGGTTATGGGAGCAAAAGTTGGGGCCAAGGGTACTTGTGTTATGGGGTTGGTTGGCACAAGTTAGATAGGAGCCGTCAAGGATGGTTGAGGTGTGGCTACGCTTGTTGACGGGTAAACAGTTACTCTTGTATTTATTGGTGCAAGAGTAGGAGGAATAGAGACTAGAAGGTTTTGGAAAGGTGTGGGGTTTGGTTGAGTGACTTGAGGTTGAGGGAGTATCGAAACTCCCATGGAGGTAGGTTTAGATGGAGAGGTTACGTTCTGAAGGTAAGACACGGTTGGGTTATTGTTGGAGGTGTTGTCTAATGGTTGAATGGTCGGTGCGGTTGATGTGATTCTTGTGTCAACTAAGGAATTTAGCATCCCATAGATTGGGTTGCCTAGGGAGTCTCGCGTTTGGCTATTCGTGAGATAGTGTTGTAAGGCTTTGACGTTAAGGTCCAAGAATCGTGCAAAGTCTTGGTCCCCTTCTGGGATGATAGGAGTTTGAGGCGGGGTTGGGCGAGTTGGAGTTATTTCAGTCTTCGAGTTGAACTCCATTATAGGACTAGTTATAGATGGTGAAGGTGGAAGCGGTTATTGGCTAGCGTGGTCAAGAAGGGCCTTGGTTTGACTGTGTGTCAAAACCATTCAAGGCAAGAAAGGGTCAGGTTTCAGAAAACTATGTTCTGTCAGTCTCAAAAAACTAGAATGGATGTTTAGACAGTCAGAAAGTTGGATTTTAAGCTTGCTGTTTTTGGAAAAAGAAAAGTAGACAGAGACCGACGTCGGTAGAAAAACCGATGTCGGTGAAGAAGACTACCGATGTCAATCAGATGACTGATGCTGGTACAGAAAAGTTGCCGACGTCGGTTACAGGACCGATGTCGGTTACTGTGTTTTCCAGAAACTCAAAAAAAAAAGTTTTTGGAAATGGAGAAGATGTCCTTACCAACTCAAAAAAGACAGATAAAAATAGAAAATATGATGATGACAGACAGAGCCTAGCGTTAAGTCCCTAGAAAGAATTTTATTAAGATCGTGTGGCTTATGCCTTAATATGATGTTTGAGGAAGTTGGCTGTAAGAAGGGTCCTAGAATAGGCAATCTAAAGATGGTTTCGGGTATGTTAAGGCGCTCAAAAATCTGTATTAGCTTCCGTACAGGCCTGGTGCTAAGGAGCAAGCTCCCCTCACTTCACGATTCCAGTGGTTAGCTGGTTTTGCTTAGCCAAAATATACTTTCACTATAGTTTAGACTCTGTCAGAGAACAGAGTTGGCTTTCCCCTTGGTGGTGAAATCCAAGTAGGATTGCTGGGTTGGGTAAGGTTGTCCGCTGGGTGATGAAATCCCAGTCGGGCCTTGTCTCAAGTGAGTTTGATGTTTTATTGAGTGCACGTGGTTTGGTAGTGTAACATCAAGTGATCTACGATTTATTCAATATGCATTTTACTAATTACTAAGTGTGGACTAGAAAGATGCAAGAAAGCAAGAAATGAAATGCAGTAAGTTTTAAAGCCCCAAATCGAAATATGAGATTGGAATGAAGACAAGTTGGAGAAAGGGTTGAAGAAAATGATTTTTTTACTAGTCTAGAAATGCAAGAAAAAGTAAGAAAGAGTTCTTTTTATTTCCTGCTTATGATTTTTTCTTTCTTTTATTTTTTTAGAAAAGAAAAATGAGATGAAGAGGAAGAAGCCTAATGCACCTAAATGAATAAAGAAGGAAAGGGAACCCAAGGAAGGCCCTAAAGGGGTCCTATCGAGCGTGCCAGAATGTTTCTATTCAAATTTTGTTTTCAATTTCAAAGGATTAAGAAACTAAAGAAAGAATGGTCAAGGCTTGTGTACCTAGATATAGTCTGTGCACTGTAATCTAGACACTGTGAGTACTCCTCTTTGGCTGTGGAGGAATGACACTTGAGAGAAGCTGTCAGATTGATGACAATTGCCAGCGTCAGTAAGACTACCGGCGTTAGTTGGTCAAGGTGCCGACATCGGTTAATATGCCAATGTTGGTTGGGGTAGTGACCGGCGTCGGTCGGGGCAAAGGTCTTTGGACGAAGTCTGGTTAAGTCTGTGGTCTGTGGACAGAGTTTGGTCAGGGTCTGGGTTTATTTGAATAGTCTGTGGACAAAGTCTGATCAGGGTTTTGGTCTGTGGACAAAATTTTGGGCTTGGTTTAATGGTCTGGGGTCTGAGTCTGAGAGTCAGGTTAAATGGGCAGAATGTATGATCCGAGAGAGGACGGGAGAAATAGGGAGGTGGATAAATCAAGATTCGGGTCTGGGTTGATTAACAGTCTAGTCTAGGGAGATATTATTTGAAAGAAATAGCTGAAAAGAGAATAAAAACACAGACAATATACTTACCTGTGCCTTGTGGAAGATGTGCTACTGATGATTCCTGAACCTGCTGTTGATGTAGCTTGTATGGAGAACCTGTTGCTGAGGGAGAACCTTGAAGCTGTTGCTGCACCTGAGGGAGAGAGTGGGAGGTTTGATTGAGAGATTTCACAGATTGATGGATAGTCCAAGACTAGGATTCCTGATTTGCTTTCAGAGATTTGCTGATTTCTGATTTGGATCCGGAAAGACTCTGAGAAATTGGTTAAGTATAACCGATTTCGGCGATTCCGCCGGCGACGGTCGACACTTGGCCGACGTTGGCGGGGTTAGAACGGGTAGAAAGAGCCACTAAGCCCGTTTTTCATCCGCCAAGTGCCCTATCCATTGGAGAATGTCGAAGTTTGGGCTAAATACGCACGAGAGTTTGTTAGGTGGTTAGAAGAATTAGGAATAGATCTTGAGTGAGTCATAGGAGGAGAATTAGTCCAAGGTGAGGTGTCCCAGGCGAGGTGTCATGGGTGATGTGTCCAAGGAGAGGGGTTAATTCAAAATAAATTAATTATTTTAAATTAGTAATTGTTAGGAATAGGTTAGAAATGGACTAAGGGGGAAAGTGACCAAGGGTTAGACACTTTTTAGGTGTCTACAACAAGGACATGTGAATGGGATTTAAAGCATGGCATCTATCTTTTCACCTCCTCTAAATATTATCCCCAAGAAAATCAACTAGCTAAGTCCACAAAAAAGAATCTAATCAGAATCATAAAGAGGACAATGGAGGAGAATCAAAGGACTTGGCATTCTAAGTTGAAGACAACCCTTTGGGTTGATAGGATTACCCTACAGAGAGCAATTGGGAATTCACCATACACACTTATTTATGTGAGAGAAGATAGAATAAAAATTTCACTTGATTTACCAGCCTTGGACCTTACGTATCAGCTAAAATTAATCGAGAATGAAATCATGGAAGTCAGGTTATGTGAGTTGATGGAGCTTGAGGAGATAAGAGATCAAGCTATGCAAACTATGAGAACTCACCAAGAACAAACCAAGAGATACATTGAAAATAAATACATGCAAATAATTTTTAAGGAGGGAGACATTGTCCTAAAGTGAAATGAAGATAGAGATAAACTTTGAAGACACACAGAGTTTGATGCTTTGTGGAGTGGCCCATATGTGATCACACAGTGCAAGTAACACAATGCTTTTTTAGCTCTCAAGGTTGAATGGAGAGAAGATTCATATCCTATTCAATGGGATATATATAAAACACTATTACTAAGGTTATAACCTCACATTTTACATAGTTTATTGCTTTCCTTGTGTTCCCTAGCTGCTTATGCACAAGTGTGAGTTTTGTTTTGTGTCTTGCCTTGTTTTATATTTTGCTTGGTATTGATTTGTTGGTGTTGTGTGCTTGTTTTGTGTTTTTTTGGGAAAATTAATCACTATTTTTCTTCTATAATCCATTGAATACATTAACGCTTAGTAGGATAAGGCTACTGGCACTTAGTAGAGTAGGCATACTAACCCAATGAGTCACCATTTTATTGACCAAATTTGACTTCTTGGTCAAATTTGGGCACCCCTAGGTAATTTTTTTTTATTTAAAATTTTTTAAGGGGTAATAATTGTTTTAATATGAAGTATAACTTGTTATATTGTGTCATTTGAGATCACATTAGTTTTAGTATTAGTCACATTAGCTAATTTGTCCATTAGGGGTTATTTTTATGTCATTTTAAGAGTCATTAATGCATTTGACACATATATTAAGGTTATTATGTCTCTAAATTTCATGGAAAACGTCAAATAATTAAGTTTATATGTTTTAAAGTCTTTTACATCAGATACTTGTAGGTTCCCTAATTGAAATTACAAAAATCAACTAAAAAAGAGGAAAAATGGCACTTGTATGGATTCTTAGGAAGTGTGCCACGTGGATAAGATTTTAGGGGGTCCATAAAACATTATATAAGTCATATACATGATTTTTTGATCTATAAGTTCCATTTTTAAGACAAAATTATTTTTCACTTTTTTCCTCTTCTTGGCAGAGTGAATTGACCGTCAGGGTTTTGATTAGTATAAGAAGCACAGGCAGTTTCAGATAAAATGATTTTGGGATGTTGTTTTAAACTATAATAAATTAATTTAAATATATGTATTTTTAATATTTTTCTATTTTTATGTAAGAAAAATCACTAACAAATTGACACTACAGATTTGATAACTATTTAATGAACCCTAATAGTTTTACTCCATTTCTACCAAATACATACAAACTATTTATTGGTGTTGGATATAGAGTATGTTAGATTCCTTATAAAATGGTCTCCATTCTTTTTTTCATTATTCATGATGTTTGGATGAGTAAAATTCATCTATCATGAAGGAGGTGTCACCATGTATAGTTTCAGTTGGATTATTTTTATTTGCTAAGTGTATCTTTCCTATAGGAAACTTTTTCAACTAGGAAAGAGTGTCCCTTAAGTCCCTAGGTAATATCATTACTTCTTTCCAATTTTTTTAAAATTTCATCATGGCATTCCTTGGGTAGTTTACAAGCTTATTTTTCTTCATTTGCCAACTTCATGCTTAGTTTCAATTGAATTTCATGCACAAGATTGTTCACTCTGTATATGAAGTGGAAATGGAGGTTTTTTTTAGATTTTAAAGACTTTTAAGGTTTAGTGAGATTCACTTTTCATGTTAAAGGAAGCATAAACTTGACCATGTGCTCATGTCCCAAGCTATTTTAGTCATGAAATGATGTTGTTTGTTGAATTCCATGATCATACAGGTGATTTAAACATAGAGGAGAGTTTTTTGATGTTTTTTCAAAGTTTTCTTGATGGAGGTTATCCTTTTGAATTCTAAAAATTTCATTTAAGGTGTTAGGAGGCATTTAAATAAGCATATCAATGCTTATTACCACTTTCACTACCTTGTAACTTAGAATTAGCACCTACAATACCCTACTTACATCATGCTAATGTAAATAAGGATGAATGTGCATTTAGTTCTCTTGGTTCTATTATAAATGTATCAGGTTATTAGTGGGAAGCATCAAAATTTAGGTTTATAAGATATCTCCATATTGGTTACACTATAGCTCACTGTGGTACCTCATGTAACCACTTGTAGGTGGCCTGAATAGGAGTTTGAGAGAGTCATTTGAATGCGGAATTGAGATTGGACCTCACTTGGAACCATTAATTAATGAAATGGTAGTTAATAGACCCATCCAAGGTATAATAGGGATATTTGTAAATTGGAAACACCTCCAAGAGTGTTGACTGTGATTTCAGGCCTATCTACCCAAAAAGCACTAAATAGAGGGTTAGAAGCATTTTGGGAATAACATATTTCATAGTTTCAAAGAATTTTTAGTGCTCCTAATTGTTTGGCATTACATCCCTTGGCATGGATAATGAATGTAACAAGTTTAAAGAGGTGATTTAAAATGAAGAGAGGTATTCTAAAGGTCTAAAAGTGCTCTTTAACACACTAAAAAGCTCCAATAGTGTCTATAGGCCTATAAAGAACAAAAGGCTTTTGTCACTTTAAGAAAACAATTAAAACTATAAGCATTTAGAGTGAATGAATAGAATATATTACAAAGAAATGATGAAATCAAAGACAATAAAAGAGGTCAGGATAGAGCATTGAACATTCCATGACCACCTACAAGCCTCCATTCAAGCATTAAAGGTTAACCTACAGGGGTCAAACAAGTTGAATAAGAGGAAGAAAGGTTTTGTAAATATTTGGTGTGGTATATTATATTATAAGTGACTATTAAATGGTTATACAATGTGGGAAGATCCAAGGTGAGTTAAAGAAACATTTTCTCATGGTAATAATCCAAATCAACCCTTGTTTTAGCACTTATAGCAAGGTAAAAACATAGTACCTCAATCTAAGTAGGAATCAAGTAGGATAGACACTATTTGAGCTTTAATGGGATAGATAAGAGAACTATAAATGAAACATACATTGATTAAATCCATAGGGTGTCTTGAATATCTAGTGCATACCATGACATAGTGAAAGGGATACCCTATGATGACCTATAGATAGGGGTTAAGAAAGAGTGTATCAGTCTTAAACTATTATGAAATATAATAAATATTATGAAATTATTAAGAGAGGTCACACTATAATAAGGTATTTTGTGAATTTATAAATTATTAATTGGTTCTAAGATCATGATATGATCTTCATGAGCTCTAGATATAACAAACTAACCTACAGACAAGGGTTAAGAAATAGTGTATCAGTCAGGCAAACAATGACTAGAAAGGTTGACACTAGAATGATGCCTTAAGTTTTTAAAGAGGATGATATTGAAATAATGTAAATTTAAACCTAAGGAGGTTAATTTATAATTCCACACATCTTGTTTTAATCTCATTAAAGACCAATAAACACCTACAAATATGACTATATCAGTTAAGGTAGGGTCTAGACAAGTTAAGGCTATAACAAGGTATAAACCCTCTAGGAGTGAAAAGAAAGTGTGAGTGAATTAAATAAGATAAATTATGGTCCAATGGATTTAATATGATTCCTAATACCATCCAAATATTCCTAAAAATATTTCTCACTTGGCAAATAGACTACAATCCATACAAGCAAGATAAAAAACCCTTGATTCAAAGGGTAAGCATAAGGAATCCACTAAGGATAAGGGTTTTGGATAATTTAAAAATATCCATGAGAATAAATTAAATGTGATAAAAATGTATAGGAACATTAGAAACATTAAATTTTTTTGGAAAGGTTACCTACAGGTGGATTTGGAAAAGAATGCAAGAAAATAGGGGTTTTTGACCCTTTTTTTAGCCAAGTTGAGTTGGTTAGGTACCTAAATGATGGATTATGACATTTAAATTTGGCAAAAATACTCATTAAGACCTTATAAAACTAAAAAAAATCTCATTTTTCTATGGTAATCATGTATATATCTCTCTATTTTGTCTCAGAGACTAGTGACTCAGGAAAATAAGAGCTTTGGCCTACCAAGCAAAAGATGGGGAAATGAGTGGATGACCTAATATGAGGCCTTGAGATATTAAAGGAAAATTGGGTGATGTGTATGGAAGGTGTAAGGATTATTAGGAAGATTAAAAATATATCCAATCCCTCAGAGTGACTTGATTGTATATGCATACAATCCAATTTGGTAGGGTTCCACTAGGCCAAGTTGGCAAAAGTGAGGAAAAGTGATGAAAGGAGTATTGGAGAGGTCATGTGATAGATTTTTTAGTATGAATTAAGTGTTAAAATGTGTAGTAATCCATATTAATCATGTTAGAACAATCCAAATGAGCCAAAATTGTAAGGTATATTCTAAGCCCACTAAGCATTCAAGAGACCTAGAACCATCTTGAGGTCTACCCACATTTCTAACTATTGGAAAGATATGTGGTTGATTGAAACATTAATATAAAATTTAAATAGATATTTTTTATCTCTTGAAGTGAAAATAGACCTATACTATAAAAATTTCTATCCTTGACACAGTCTAAGCATACAAAATGAGAGGAAAACAAGTTTGATGGGTGTTTCTAAAAACTCATATCGTTTCTAAGGCTATGAATGGGAGCCATAGGGATTTATGGAAGTTTTTAGGGTACCTTGGAATAAATATTTTGGAATTTGGAGGTAGGTTCAACTTCCAAGTTTTATGCATAAAGCTGAAGACCTAGAACTACCTAAAACCTTGGTTATGACCCAATGAGGAAAATGAGCTTGGAGAGCCACCATAATGGCATATTTTGACAAGGAAACCTATTATAACATGGATAAGACTCACCCAATCTCTCATCCATGCAAGGATATGTACAAAATTGTATAGATAATAGGAAAAATGTGGTTTTTATCACCTTTTTTTTTTGTGTTTTTTAGGGTCTAAGATGTTTCAAAAGGTGTAATCAAGTTTGATAGGAATATAAAGACATATTATAACTACCTATGATAATTTTATCCTATGTAAACGTTTATAAGTGTCCAAACCAAAGCTCTCCTTTCAGCCAATCAAAACTAGCATGGTGCACAGAAGGGTGAAAAGTGTGGAAACCTCAATTAGATGTCATTTTAATGTGATTTTGAGAGGTATAAAGCCATGTATAAGATTTTAAAGTGTATTTAACTCCCTCACATGTATGTTCATGGGAAAATGAAGACTTTTTTGAGGCCAAGTGTGAGGGATGACTGAAACAAGGAGTTTTAAGATTGTAGACAATGATTGCTTCATTTTAGAAGTTTATAAAAATGTAGGGATAAAACCAATGCATGGAATTGCATGATCACAGGAATTAACTCTCATATCAATCATAATACATGTACATATTTAGTGGTGGGACGTTAAAATAGATACAAATTATGAAGGTACTTTTCTATGCCAAGATTGAGAGTTTTATGCCACTTTTCACAATTTTCATGGCTTGTATGGAAAATTGGACCTCTTGACTTTGCATGGTTTAAATAATACACATTTTAAATGCAAATTTTAACTCATTTTGGAATATTGACACATGTCCAAGTGACATTTGGACTTCCTTTACTTTGCCTCTCTCTCAATAGCTATAAATATGGAATCTTTTACTTCTTTTTGGCAGCCTCTATTGGTTAATGGGGAAACTCTAGCCAAATTTGTACTTGAAATACTCTTAAAGAAATAGACAAGTGATTTTTCCACTCACATGCTATACTATTGAGTATTGATTACAATCTTGTTGGTCTTGTCTAGTGAAAGATCTTCTTTTCTAGCATGTCACTCTTGGTTGTCTACCAAATGTGTAGAAAGGTTATTATTATAGGTCTTTATTAATACTATTTTCTAAGTTTATAGGTGTCTTATAAGTATTTTATGGCTATATCCCTTCATGAAATCATCCATTACCCTCCTAAGTATCAAATACCTTCTTAAATCTAACACATGAAACATTGATGTGACAATGCATCCTAAGTTGTGAGTTTTGTGTGAGAGAGACTTTGTTTGTCTTTAAGTAGTAGATATTTAGTCAAATGGGAGGAGATTAAAAATTGGTGCATCAAATTTTTAGTTTTCTTAGTTGTTTTCTTAACCCTTTTCATCCACAAGTTGATGGGTAAATAAGTGCTTCAAAGAGTGCATCAAGGGAATTAGCCCTTCTAGAGATTCATCTCTCAATATTATCACCCACAACAAGAGGGATGTTTCCATTATGCCACTTAGATGAAGAGAGATAAGTATCTCCTTAGGGGTGAAAATACAAGTGTCAACACTTAAAAACTTTAATGAAATCATGCCTTTTAGCCTTAGTGCTTACCTTCCCAAGCTTGAGGAGCCTGTCTTTGAGGATAAGGACTCTTTCATAGTTCTATTCATCAGTTGAAATCACTACCCTATCTTTATTAATATAATCTCCCTCATGGAAAAAACCTTTAAGGGTGACCAACCCTTTAGGAAGTTTGTTATGCCTTAATTCAAAAATTCTATCCTCATAATAATGTTTGAATTTTCATTTGTTCATTGAGGAAAACTTTGCTTCCTACTATAAGAAATAAGCAATCTCTTTATCAATATTGAAGACTTGCCAATGAGCTTCATTGTCTAGCACTAATGGTCTCAACACCACTTTAACATGTGACTACACTTTAGACTTCTTTAACTTGTTTGGGATGTCAAACTAAGCCTCCACAACTTCCAACCTATCATCATGCTAATTTTGGTTTATTGGCACTAATTGGATGTTGAAGGCCTTAAAGTAATCAAGCATATCCCACAATATATGTTTGTAATATTTCATCACAGGTTCTTTATAATATTTTATCCTCTGACTTGATGCACTATCATCTCAATATCCCCATATACTTGTAACTATTTGATTCCCTTCTTACTAGCCCAATGAAGGCCATGGATAAGGTCCTCATACTCATTTGCATTTTAAGAATAATTGAATTAGAACATGTAAGAAGAAAAATAATTATCATTTTAGGGAGATACTAGCATTGCACCTATACCTACCCCATGTTTGATCCTTGATCCATCAAAGAACAATCTCTACAAACCACTAATATCTTCCTATGGCTTAGTGAGGGATGGAATGGACTCATTTTACTCATGCAAGAAATAGACACCCATGTCTCTTTCCTCAACACCTTACAAAGGGTCAATTATCTAATTTTCACTCCATAACTCATCCAAGAACATATCAGGCATGCCTTCAAGATGAGTGTCTAGTTCTTGTCCAGATAGGTGTTCATCTTTATCTAGGATGGTATAATTGATGTTTGATTTATTTGGTCCATAAATATTTATGTGAAAATGTGTAATAGGCTCAACATTAATGTATACCTTGGTTTCATACCTTATCTTGAAAGCCATGTAGGACCAATTTGATGCTAGATAACTCCTAATTTTTTCTATGAAGTCTCTAGATAAGCATAAAGCAAAATGAAGAGGTACATCCAGAATCAACACATCCTAAGACACTAAAACACTAGGAAAATCATGTAGGTTCAAGTTTAGACCATTGATAATGCCAAATAGTTTGGTGGAAGATCTATCAAGCTGTAAAAATCCCTTAAATTAGGGTCCATACTTCAAACCAAGCTAATCTGCTATTAGTTTTGGCATCACTGAAGTACTTACTCCACTATCTACCATATAATTATGTACGAATGAGTCATCAATGATAACATAAATGTAGAAGGGAGGAGGTTTGACCACCTTATTTGATATTCCTTCATTAGGCCCTTTGGTTGTATTGGTGAGAATAACATTTTCCTTATTTGGTGGATTCTTAGAAACATTGATCTTTGACAAACCTTCTTGAAGGATATCCACCTAACCAAGCATAGAAAACATGTCCCACATTGGCACACTCACATTGGACTTTTTCATTTGTTTAATAATATTGATGGGAAAACCACCAAATTTTTCTTATGATTTTGGAGCCACAACCATGTTTTGAACTTATGAGTTTTTGGGGTACAAAGACATTCCCTTGGATTTGATTCTTTGGAGCAACTAGAACCTTTGAAGAAACTAGAACCTTTGGAATAGTAGTAGGTTCACTTGGCTTTGATATTAATGGAGTAATAGTAGGAGGATATTTTAATACTTATTTATTACTATCATATTACTTATTTTGAAACTTGTATTATCTACCAATGGAATGTATCCTAAGCCAAAACTAGCCTATTGATTAAGTGCCTATAACTCTTCTTGCTTATAATTAACCATTATATCACCTAAATAGTTTGGTCCTTAATTAGGCCCTTGGCCTTGTTGAGGATATTTTGGTTTTTTAATCATAGGTATTTCTATATTCTAAGCCATAAGAGCTTGATTGTATCCATAGCTAACCCCCTAATTCCATTGATCATTGAAATCTAGATTAAACTCAGTGTTTGGGATAATGGATTGACTGAAAGACTAATTCAAAGGCATAATACCCTCACTTTCTTGAGAAATGTTATTTTAGATAGGGACCAAATTATTAGAGGTACTTGAAACATTTGGATTATAATTGTTTTGCCTAACATAGTTAGGCTACCCTTGTCCTTGACCTTATCCTTGGAAATTTTCTTTGTAGGGTGGCCTATTTGCTTGATAAGACTACTATTGCGGCTAATATGGAGCTTGATAAGGTCTATTTAACTAATATTTCTACCTATTCACATTTACCAATTCATTTCCAAAGGATTGAAACATGCTCTTAAGCTCTTTGAAATTTTTATACTATTGAGAATCACTAGATTAACTAGTTAAAGCATTCTCCTGCTTTGGTGTGAGTATGGTATCAAGGGTTGTCATAGGTGGATGGAAGAAAGGGGAAGAATGATGATAAGAGGTGGTTTAATCTCAAGAAATAAAGTCATTGGTGGCTTAGGTGTAAATAACCAACTTGTACTAGATAATTCTCTACTTTGATTTCCACCTCATAAACATCTAGTAGTGTGTCTCCTCCAATAGATTGAATCATTAATACACTATCACTATTTAGAGATTTTAGCTAGTAAAGAAATAATAATTAAGATTAGGCTTGATAGATATTGGAATCTTGTCCCATGTCTTTTAAAATTTGGTATTGACATCTTGTATAACATCATGAGGAACCCTCTTAATTGTGGTTAGCTATTTTGCGAGTGACAAGTAATCACTCTTGTTTTCAAACCTTTTGAATAAGGCATATCCTAATTGATCCCATGATGTGATCAAGTTAGTAGTAAGGTTTCTATACTAGTCCAAGGATTTACCCTTGATTGAGATGGCCAATAACCTAATGGCCACATTTTCTTCAGTGATATCATGAATATTACAAAAGTTGGCTATGTCTATGAGGTGATTGAAAGGGGTTGTAGATTAGTCTCCCATGGAGTAGGGAACACTTTTAAGAGCTATCACTGGAATAAAGACATGTTGATTGAGGTCTAAATGACTCTAACCATTAAAATCCACAAAGGGAAAATCTCTAGGGGCTACCATGGTAGTGAAAGGACCCAACAAAGATCTTCTTGTAGAGGTAGATTTAGAGATTATTTTAGGAGTAAAGTTTACTTTGTATGGATGACTATTATCAAATATTAACCTTGTTACTAATTTTAAAGGTGATTCAACAAATTCAAAATAAGTGATTCTAGAAGCTAATCTTATAGTCATGTTTGACATGAATGATAGATGTTGATCTGCTACCATATTGTTGAGTGTTCTTTTGAGTCACTAGATACTGAAAGATAAAAACTATAACCATTGAAAATTAATCAAACTAGCATCATACTTGACCAATATTATTTGAAAGTGGTCTCACTGAGTATGCTAGAAAGTATTGTATCATAGAATTTCACCATTATAGGAGATTTATTTATGATCTCTCACTCATAAATATAATATTGGAGTAACTTCAAGCTATGGGTATTTTATAGTGAGGTTGAAACTCTAGAGATGGTCAACTTCCTCTTGGTAGATCACCTAAACTAATGTTTATGATTGGAAAATGGATAGAGAGGGGGTATAAGGTAACTAAGAGAGATAAAAGGGTGATGCACCAAATTTAAAGGTCACTCACATAAGTTTGAAACCAACACTAATTAAGCATAAGACAAGTTTTGCTCATACAACCATACAAACTAGCTAATCTACATAAATATTTCATAAACTAGGTTCACTAAGCAATGAATGAAGTAAAGAAGAATTCTAAGATTCACACCAAGAATACATTAATTTAAAAAATAACACAAGTTAAAAAATTCAAATAGCTTGAAAACACCTTAAAAGAGGCTAGAAAGAAAGATGATGGACATGGAAGCACACTTCTTCATAAAGCCATCATGCACAAGCTTACTATACACAAGTTAAAGGTAAGAGATAGGTAAAAATTGTCTTATTTATTCTAGTAATATTTCTTAAATTTTAGGATAGAGTTTCTCCTTGTCAAATGTGAGTCTCCTGATACTCAAAATGTGAGTATAGTTTACAAATGGGAAATAAATGGGTGATATAGGAGAAAGAAGAAGAGAGAGGGTAGAAGAACATAATTAGAAATAAATAAATGTGTTGTAACCACCTTCCATGAATTATCAATCACCTTTAGATCAATTAAGACTAATATTTCATCAAAAAATTAACCTTTATTAGCTCAAATAGTCTTTGAATTCCCTCTTTGGCTTAGAAAAATACTAGAAGACAAGAACTGGTTGAGGATGATGAGTCATGATCTATTAAAAGGGAATGGTATCCAAAGAATTCTGCTATTTTAATTGAATACTCCACTTGCCTTTCTCAACCTCAAAACTCTCCATCTTCTTAATGAGCTTACAACATCATTATTTATCTTGATATGTTATTTATGCTATTTGGTGTCCCTTATGACACTCTTTTCATAATCATAACACTGCCCTTACTCCAAACCCTGAACATAGATCCACTATAGATGAAAACTAATCCCATTTATTGGTTTTTATATCATCATCATCATAATGAAGATCCATAGGCACTAATATTTAATGGTTTAAAAGACATAAATTCAAAACCAAAGATAGACTTTGTAGCCTAACTAAGCAAACCTTTTCATAGAAATAAGCTTCAATGGTAGCATACAAATTTTTAGGGTTTGCTTATGTGGCACCCAAATCACATTTTAACCTCATGTTTATGCATCACATGCTTGGGTCTACAAAATATTTTGATCTAATGTGTTTGCCAATGTGTTATATCCCTACCATGTTATGTATTATATTAAAAAATATAACCATCATCACTTCGAACATGTGTCCTCATTTCATGCCCCCTAAGATTTGATCAAATTTTCACTATCAATTTCTTTGGGATTCTTCTAGTCTTGACCTTCAACATTAGCCATTGATACTTGACCTTGTCCTAGATTATGAAACTTGGTATCCTTACATGATTTTTGTAGACCTTATTGTTAGTCTCCATCTAATTAATGTGTTTACACCATATGGTGGCACTTCATACAATCTAGGCTCATTAAATTGTTGACCTTATACACACCATTGATCTCCTCAGCATAGTTGAACATGTGCCATTGGTATTTTATCTACATGATCAAATGCACACCATTAATCCACTAAATCACTATGATTATGACACATGACACCATCACATTCAATCTCAATATCCTCTAACCTTTTTACCTCATGCTCATCATTTGATCTTCATTTACATGATTGTAGGTGCACCATTGATCCATCTTGACTTATTAACTTGGAAGATCACCTATGTGATATTGATATTTGATTTGATTGAATGAGGTTTTAACACTTGGTAGCCTTACTTGTTTTCTCAAGATCTTGTTGAATATTTTTTAATCCAAAAATCTATTTCTTGTAGCTTTAATTTGACATCCCTGACATGTCTCACATTGCTAGATTATTTTTAAAGGCATATATTTAGAATGGATATTGAAAATTATTTTACTCAAATGAACTAGGAGGATCATGATTGAGTTTATACCTTTGAAGGTCACTGATTATGAACTAGCTCATTATTTTATCTATGAAAACTAATTCCTTTATTGGTCTTTTATATAGTTTCACTCACTAAGAAGATACGATTGAGCCGAAACCATGAAGGGAGTAATTACTTCCCTTGATCCTAAAAAAATAGCTATAGATGAAGATTACTCAGGATACAAGAAATTTTTTTGTATGTAGGCCAATTCTGGTGAATAATACTATTATTTTTAATTTATCTCAATATCAATCAATATTATACTTTCCCTTTTTGTCATATCTTAGTATTTAAATTTAAGATATTATTTATCTCAATTTTGAAATTAATTGGCATATTATAAATATGTTTACCATCATTGTGCTTAGTCATTTCTATATTATTAACACTATTTACCCTTGTATCATCAATTTAAGGTTAAAAGTTTGGTGAACCTATCTATTTATGCAAACCCTATCTTATCCTAAGGTATTTACCCTTATGAGGTTTTCATTACTGTATTTTTGCAAATTTAGTTTATTATTTGTATGTAACTTAGGCATATCCCTATTTGGCTTAGTGTTTCTATCAAATACTTAGAGCTTATTCATTATCCACCTAATATGGCTCTAACCAAAGAAGTAACAAATCCTATGCCTAACAAAAATGTCAATAATGAGATTAATTAAAATACTAATGAAGTTATCATAGAAGATAATTATGATCATGAAAATAATGAATCTAATGAAAATAATGAACATGAATAAATAAATCAAGAGTAGGTATAAGCTTTTTCTATATTTAAAAATCATATCCAAAAAACCAAGAAGATCTTGATGAGATTCTAAGAACAATCTTAGAAACCAAAAAATTAAAAAACATAAATGAACAACTAGGTGTATACAAGGGAAAATGAATATGATCTACAAATCGATCCTCGCTTGGAGAAGATAAATCAAACTTACTTTGATACTTGTTGGTACATTTAGACAATCATGGTCATAACCAAGATGGATCTACTAGAACTAAACAAGGGGTCCCTTGAAATAATAATATCACTAGATAAGATTCTAAATCCTCTAATCAAGAAATACCATGCTAGCTAGGTCTTATGTTTTCTTATTCAAAAAGTAAATGAAAAAGTAAACTAAATTATAACCTAGTGCTAACCATAACTTGTGACATAAAATGGGGGTAATAAACATAAAAATAAACATGCATAAAAGATATCTACTTAGGAAAATGTATAGAAAATACTAAAGCATGGAGAGAGAAGAATATAAGCTAATAAATGTAAATTTATCTACTTTAACAAGGAGGAGTAAGAGTTATGAATACTTACATTTGAAGGCAAAACCATCGAGTCTAAATCTTTCCCTTGGACAAGGTGCTTCATAAGAGGTGGTTATGGTATGTAAAGATAACAAGGATAGGTCATCTCTAGGCTACTCAACTTCCCTATGCATCCAAAAGACTTCTCCACAAGACAAGATTCATATCTCCATGTGTAGTATTGAAACCCTAATCAATGTTGCTCAAGTATAATGGTGGATAAGTAGATGCATAAATAATGATTTTCTTCTTCTTCTCTCTTTAAAAAGTGGTGGAAAGAATGTGTATAAATAGATGGATCTAACCCTAAACCTTTTTGAAAGTTTAGTTGATAGAGTTGACCCAATAAACCCTATATTATTAATTGATAAAAGTAAGTTTGGTCCTTGACTAGGTTGGCTAAGGCTAACCTAGACCCATTATGTGCTAATATATTTTAAATAAAACATCAACCTAGGTTGACATTATTTGGTAAATGTGAAAAAGAGTTTTTGGCTTAGGTAGGGGATGTTTAAGGTGGTGAATTGAATGGAGGAGTGTGTGAGGAAGGTTTAAAATCTTAGGGAAGTATATATGAGAGCTTTGTATTTATTAAAAGTGGTGGTATAAGGGAAAATAATATTGTAAAGCACATATGGTCTACCCACCCCTAGCCTAGTGCACCCATTAAGGTATGCACTCAGAGAGATTAAGACTCAATTAGTTCTTACAAGAGAGAAAGCATCAATAATTGATATAGTTTTAAAATATTATGTGTATACATATGAACCAATCAAATCTCATCACATGTCATGCATGTGTAACATGTGATGGTGATTTAAGAAAAGAATATAACAACACACAATTTTGAAGCTAAATAAATTATGTTAAGAAGTGAATAATATAAATAAAAGGACATAATTTAAAAATACATACCTTTACTTACCTTAGTGATGTAGAAGAGGTAGAAAGTGAGAGAAATGTAAAGGTGTTTAATATAGATAACATTAGGTGAATCTATAAAAAATAATTAAAAAATTGATTTTTAAAAAAATGTACATGTAATATGTGAAAATATTCTCTATGGAATTAGGAATCCAAAACATCTTATAGTTTAAAAAAAGAGCTAGTAAAAACAAAGTTATGGTCAAAAAATAAAATCTGGTTTCAAATAATTGATAGGTAAATAATTTTAAATATTAAATATAAATAGGGTAAAAATTAATTCATTTATTATTTTAATATTATGATAAAATATTACTCTGAGAGACCTAATTGAGATTAGAGAGTGACCATGGTGAGGATATGAAAACTATGACATGGAGAATGCCTAGCAGGAATGGTAGGTATAACTCTGGTAAGTGAAACATTAATTTCAAATTTGTGAGAAATTTTAATTGAAACTAAGCTAAATATATAAAATTAGATGTTAGATGAATTATAGACACTAGAAATTATCCTAGGAAATTTTTAGGTAGACTAGGGGTAGACCGGGGTACTGGGTAGGAAAAGATCAAACCAATAAATGCCTAAGGAATTTATGGTAAATGGTTAAAAAGTCACCATAAACTAAGAACATAATCAACCCCATAGACTTAGTTTGAAAGGTGAGAGAAATCCATAGGGTGGACTGCATAGTAGTGGGCCAATATAATATCATTGGAGGTGGCCAACTGCATAGTAGAGGGATGATTTAGTTTGAAATTAAGAAATCATAGACATAGTACCTTCTAGCTAATGTAGTTCATATTATGTCACCAATATAGTTTGTTGAATGAGGTTGAATATGTAGAAAAAGGCTGATGTAGTATGATAAAACTAAGAAAGGGCCAATTTAGTATTAAATAGGCTGATTGCATCTATAGGAATGGGATGACTATATAATAGAAGGCTGATGTAGTATGGAAAAAATGTAGAAGGGTTGATTTAGTACTAAATAGGATAATTATTTAGGAAAAGGGGAAAATAATAATAAAATTTATTAAAGTTGTTAATTTATAATTTTTAAATAATATTTAAGAATGTATTTTGTTATTATGACATCGAGATCTAATAAATTCTCTATTGTTTGATATTTTATAAATATGATAGAGATTTTGACATTTGGTAGATAAAAATTGGCTAACAATATTGTTGGAGCAATTTTCAGACATGGATATAGCTTGGATAGTTTCCTTGGGTTTTGGAGGCCTCATGGAGATGAGACAGATCACACTGTGTGTTGATCTCATTGTCAAATTCCTAAGAGCATGGGAATGTTTGAATAATTTTTTTTTGATGGGAGGTGGAGAGGGACACTATAGAGGTGGATATCACCTTGGAATATGTCCATGACTTGTTTGGACTTTTTATTGATGGGATGTTGGTGATATGTGATACACTAGAGTTATAGGATGAGAGATGAGACCTAGCCTAGTCAGCAATAGGCTCAGATAGGATATATCCTAGTTTGCATGTTAGGTTATTTAATGTTTATATTGTGTATATTATAGATATCTAAAAGGCCTTGATAGGGCTTATGATAGCATGAGTGCTATGTCACAAGTAAGATGACAAGGTACCATTATATGTAATATCCTTGTGTTATTCCATTCTATATTAGGGTGCATTGTATAATCGTGGTTCTTTCATTTGGGTCCAACTCATGCATGATATGTATGTGATGTTGAATTAGGGGTATAAGATGATGTGCCACATCATTCTTGTGAGCACATGGATCTATGAGAGATTCCCTATGTATCAGTTGATTGGGTTACCCCATACGGTTGATGATATGTTACCTTGGGTTGTATAGTGGATGTTGGAGATATTGTCATTGATGTCAAAGGTCTAGCATTGGTGATAAAGGACCCGTAACATTTATTGTCTAAAGGTTTTTTTATTGTTCATATTTTGGATAAAATGTGTTGATATTTATTTAATATTAACGAATACATTTTTGGTTGCATAAAAGTCAAAAGAGGGCCCATGAAGAAGTCAAAGAGTCATGGGGTAAAGACAAAAGAGGAATGGGATGAATTTTACCATGAAGAGTCATCTTGAGGAATTCCAAGAGTCAAAAAATGATGATAAAAGAGGGTATGACACATTTTTCCATGAAGAGTCACCTTAAGGAATTTGAAAGGTCACCAAGATAAAGACAAAAGAGGAAAGAATGCATTTGCTTATGAAGGGTTACCATGTGAATTTTAAAATACAAGGATTAAAAGGTCATACAAGTTTGGTGCCATTTTGCATGAGGAGTGAAGAGTCACAAAAGGTGAATGCCAAAGGTAATTTTGAAAGCTATAAATAAAGGCTTGGCAAGCCATTTGTAATATGCAAGAGAGTGCATGGTTTGTAATTATTTTATATAAGAAAAGAGGAGATAATAAAAAGAGATATTTTAGAGTAAAATTGAGAGATACTTGTTTTTTATAAATAAGAGGGGTTGGTGCTCCTATGGGTTGGTGTTCACAAATATTTACATGGGGTAGGTGCTCCTATGGGTTGGTGCTCACAAGTGTTTGTTGTGTTGGTGCTTGGAAAATGGGTTGATGCTCCTACAAGTTGGTGCTTGTAAAATTTTTAATTTGAGTTGGTGCTTATTCATATACTTGAAATTGTTCTTTATGGTTTTTCCCACTTTGGGTTTCCATGTAAAAATCTAGTGTCTCTTTCTCTCTCTTGTGTGGTGCATGTTATTATTTTAGTTTTATTGCATATCTTTAATGTATGGTTAAGTTGAGTTTGATTAAGTAAAATATTTATAAGATATATGATATACTGATTGACCCCTCCCTCTCAGTATATCCCATGCTTAACAATTGGTATCAGAGCAGGTTCCTTTGGAAAAAGTTTTATAGATTGAAGGTAGATCAAGAAAAAAATGATGGTTAGAACACTTGAAGGTTTTTATGCAAATAAGGCACCTTTGTTTGATGGGAAAAATTATGATTTTTGGAGCATAAGGATAAGGACTTATCTGATGTATCTTAGATTTGTCTTTTGGCAAGCAATTGTGGAGGAATACAAAGAGCCATAGACACTTGTGATTACTCTAAAAAAAAAAAGGCAAGTGAAAATAATGCTAAAGCTTTAAATTCTATTTTATGTGAATCATAATTTTTTAAAGTTATGAAATGAAAATCTACTCATGAGACTTGGTTAAATATTGAAAATATTTACAAAGGTAATGGAAAGGTTCAACAAGCTAAGCTCCAAACTTTCAGAAGACAGTTTGAGAGTTTGAAAATGGAAGAGGAAGAAAATATAGTGAGATATATTTTACAGGTTGATTAAATAGTTAATCATATTCAATGTCTTGGAGAAAAGTTAGAAGAATTAGTAGTGGTATAAAAGGTTTTGAGATCTCTACCAATGAGATATGATGCAAAGGTTTCAACAATCGAAGAGATGAAGGATCTATCCAAGCTAAATATGGATGAACTACATGGTATTCTTATGGAATATGAGATGTGGATCAAACAAGAGAAACCCTCAAAGAAGGAATCTTCTTTCAAGAAATAAAAGAAAGATAAGGCTAAGATTTAAGTATCAAGTGATAGATCTAGTGATGATGAAGATGATAATGAAGCTCTATTCATTTGCAAGACAAAAAAGGGCACAAGTAAATATCAAGTAAAATTACCTTTTAAATGTTTTAATTATAGAAAGATTGGACATTTTGAAGCTAAGTGCCTAGATAAGAGTAATGGTGAAAATGAATAAGGAAGGTCTACACACAAGAAGAATTTCAAAGGAAAATTCAAGAAGAAGAGTTTATACTCTAAAGATCCTAGCTCAGCTAAAGATAGTGGAGTCAGTGATTCAGATGAAGATAATATTCTATTCGTGACCATAAATGAAAATACCTCTATAATAAAAAGTATAGATGATCAAGAATAAGAACAAGATGAAGCTAAGGTGAATCTATAAGGATAACTCATTTGTGCCTTAGAATAATTAAAATCTCTTGAGAAGAATAATTGAAGATTGAAGTACCAAATCGAGAAAAATGAAAAAGTGTCAAAAGAAATAATTGAAGATCTACAAGTACACATTGAAGAAGCCAAAAATACTAAAGAATATCTAATAGCTCAGTTACAAAAATTAAGTGAAGAATGTGAAAGGTATGTTGTTGAAATTATCTCTTTAAAAGCAAATCTTGAGGAAACAAATAAAGTAGTCAATGATTCACAATTTGAAAATATCACTAATATGTTGAATAAGATATTAGAAAGTTAAAAATCAATGTTAGATAAGATAGGTATCAGATTTTAAAAAAGAGAAAGGGGAGGCCACTACTTTTAAAGATAAGGTTAACATAGAAAAAAGAAAGAGCTATGCTGAAGCTCTTACAAAAGAGGAAATGAAAAAGGAAGAAGTTACAAATATAGAGGGCATCTCAAACAAAGAAGGTTGTAAGGAACAAAGCTACAAAAGGTAATTAGGTTAGAGATACAAAAACAAGCTCTATTTTTATGGTTACTATTTTATTGTAATAGATATGGTCATAAGAAAATAAAATGTTAGAAAAGGGCTAACAATTTAAATAATAAGGAAAAGGAAACTCATGTAGAGTCAAGCAGAAGCCACAACTCTTTTTCTCCTCTATCAGGTTTTAATGAAGAGTCCATGATAGTTACAAGTGCAATAACTTTGAACACATATATTGATACTATAGAATCATGTTCGAGTTAGTCAAGAAGGACCAGAGTTTCAAGGCTCCATTTATCAAGAAGAAAGTTTAGATAGGTTCATGGTAGAAGAAACAACCTAAAAAGTCTATGTTAGTCCAAACACCTTTACATGCAATAAATGAAGAAAATCCATGGTTAATTAACTTCAGATGTTTGAGTCACATGCTAGGAGACAAGAGAACATTCATAACCCTAAAAAAGATCAATGGCGGTATAATGAAATTTGGAGACAATACTACTACCAAAATTACTAGAAAAGGTACACTAAGTTTGGATAATGGTAAAACTAAGACTTAAAATGGTTTATATGTATAAAGTCTTAAGCATAATCTTTTGAGTGTAATTTAAATGTGTGATCAAGGACACACACTAAAGTTTTATGTAAAAGGTTGTGAAAATAGGAGAAAATATTTAGATGTGTTGATTGTAGATGCTTAGAGAATAAGCAATAATTTGTATATGTTATCAAATATCAAAGATCAAAAATGTTGTTTGAGTCAAGTTGAGGAAAGTTGGATATGGAACATGAGAATGGGACACATAAATTTTTACAATCTTATCAACATCAGCAAGAAGAAAATAGTTATATATCTTTCAAAGATTACAAAGCCCTCCAACATGCTTTGTGAACCATGTCAACATGGGAAGTAGGTCAGAAGATGGTTCAAAAAAAAAGAATACTCAACCACTCAGATTTTAGAGCTTGTTCACACTAATTTGTGTGGACCTATGAGAACTAAAAGTACTCAAGGTGAGAAATATTTCATGTTACTTATTTTTGATTTTACACGTATGACTTGGGTGATGTTTTTGAAGAAAAAATTAGAAGCTTTCATCCACTTCAAAGCATTCAAGGCTTTTGTTGAGAATGAAACTAATTTAAAGATTAAGTACCTGAGATCAGATTGAGGAAGAGAATTCATGTTAGATGAGTTTATTGAGTATTGTGAAGACCATGGGATAAAGAGACATTAATTAGTAGCCAAAACTCCATAACAAAAGGGAGTAGTTGAGTAGAAAAATAGAATAGTTTAGGAGATGGTGAGGACAATGCTAAATGAATCCAAGATACTAGATAAATATTGGAGAGAGGTAATAGGTACAATAGTGCACATCCAAAATAGAGAATTTTTAAGAGTAAAAAATGACAAAATATGGAAAGACAAACCAAATATAGTTGATTATTTCAATGTTTTTTGGTAACAGATGCTTCATAAAGAGAACTGATGAAAAATTGGGAAAGTTTAAATCTAAAACAAATGAAGGTATATTTATTGGATATTATCACAAAATTAAATTTTATAATTGTTATAACAAAATAACCAAGAAGATTATTGAAAGTGCAAGTGTCAGGATAGATGAAGATGTAGCACAAAGAGCCAGTGATCTAGTAGACACTCCTAAAATCATTAAAGAAGATTTTGAAGAGTTAAATGAAGATGAGAAGGAGAAGAAAAAAGATACCAAGTCTGCATCCAAATATATTTAGAGAAATAATAATAAGAGTGACATCATTGGGAATATAAATGGAGTTCTCACTAGAAGGATGATTGTAAGTGAATCTAAGTAAGTAAATTTTTCTTTGTTATCCAAAATTTAGCTTAGAAACTTTTTAGAAGCTAGACATGATGAACATTGGGTTAAGGTAATGGATAAAGAATTAAATCAAAAATAAAAGAAAGATACTTGGGAATTAGTGCCTATACCAAAAGATAAAAATGTGATAAGAACAAAATGGGTATATAGAAATAAGTTGAATGAAGATGGTGAAGTTACCAAGAATAAAGTAAGGCTAGTATGTAAAGGATATGCTTAGATTGAGGGTACAGATTTTGAAAAAAAAATTTCACCAGTGGAAAGGTTAGAGGCTATTAGAATGTTTATTTCATATGCAATATTTAAAATTTTTAAAGTGTTTTAGATGGATGTCAAGTCTGCCTTCTTGAATGAGAATCTAGAAGAGGAAGTCTACATTGAGCAGCCTGAGGGATTTATTCTCTCAAATGATAGTAACTATGTATGTAGATTGAAGAAAGAACTATATAGATTGAAACAAGCTCCCAGATCTTGGTATGAAGGAATTGATAAATACCTACAAGATCAAGGTTTCAAGAGAAGTTTTGCTGATACTAATCTCTACATCAAAATAAAAAGTGAGAATCAATTGATTGTTGTGGTATATATTGATGACATAATTTTTGGAGGAAACATTTAAAAGATGACAAAATAATTTTTTGATAATATGCAAAAAGAATCTGAAATGTCTATGATTGGATAATCATCATTTTTATTAGGGCTGCAAATATTTTAGTTAGATAAAGGAATTTTCCATATCTCAAATTAAGTATGCCAAAGAAATATTAAAAAAATTTAGTTTTGAGGATTGTGCAATAGTTGGCTACACCAATGAGTATAGAGAACAAGGTAAGGATGAATATTCACCTATTATAGATCAATATTTATATATATCTATGATTGGTAGCCTTTTATATTTGACAACATCAAGGCTAGACATCATGCATGCAATAGGCATGGTTGTGAGATATCAGGTAGCCCCAAAGGAGAATCATGTTCAATTGGTGAAGAGAATATTTAGATATGTCAAGGGGACATTGGATTATGGATTGTGGTATCCCATAGGTAGAGATTTAACTTTGGTTGCTTATACAGATTCATATTGGGCAAGTTGCTTAGATGATAGAAAGAGTACAAGTGGAGGAGATTTCTTCCTTGGTGATAACTCAGTATCATGGCTAAGTAAAAATTAGAATTTAGTATCACTTTCTATAGCTAAAGAAAAATATATTATAGAGGTATTGTGTTTTACTCAAGTGCTTTGGATGAAGAAAAATTTGAAAGATATCAAAGTAAAATATAATGAACCTATTTCTATTTTTTGTGATAACAAAAGTACTATTAATATTTCTAAGAATATAGTGATGAATTCAAGAATAAAACATATTCCTATCAGATATCAATTCTTGAGAGAATAGGTTATAGATCAATAGGTTAAGATGGAATATATCAGTACTATAGAATAGATTACAAATATTTTTATAAAGGTGCTACCAAAGGACACATTCGAGTATCTACAGGAGAAGTTGGGAGTAATTTATTTTACTTCCTACCATTGAGGATCAACATCAGTTGAGGGGAAGATAAGTGTTAGCTCCAAGATAGGCCCTTTTCCATTGATTTTAATAGGAGAGAAGAAAAGAAATAGGTATAGGGAATAGGTACAAGGAACAAGTGCAAAAATAGGTACAGGGAATAAGTATAGGATGCTACAGTAAGTGGGATTTATTTTATGTTTTTTAGATGGTAGTATGTGTAGGTTGGCATGTGCAATACAAGTTTCAAGATGTGGTAGTTTTAGTTTGAGGTTGCCATCAATGACAAACAAGGATATTTTTGGAAATATTGTCATTGATGTCAAAGGTATAACATTGGTGATAAAGACCCCATAGAATTTATTGTCTAAAGGTGTTTTTAATGTTCATATTTTGGATAAAATGTGTTGATATTTATTTAATATTAAGGAATATATTTTTAGTTTCATAAAATTCAAAAGAGGGTGCATGAAGAATTCAAAGAGTCATGAAGTAAAGACAAAAGAGGAATGGGATGCATTTTCCCATTAATAGTCATCTTGAGGAGTTTCAAGAGTCACCAAGTGAAGATACAAGAGGGTATGGTGCATTTTTCCATTAAGATTCACCTTAAGGAATTCAAAAGCTCACCAAGATAAAGACAAAAGAGGAAAGGATGCATTTGCTTATGAAGGGTCACCATGTGAATTTTCAAATACAAGGATTCAAAGGGTCATGAAAATTTGGTGCCATTTTTCATGAGGAGTGAAGAGTCACAAAGGGTGAATTCTAAAGGTCATTTGGAAAGCTATAAATAAAGGCTTGGGAAGCCATTTGTAATATTCAAGAGAGTGCATGGTTTGTAATTATTTTATATAAGAAAAGAGGAGAGAATAGAAAGAGATATTATATAGTTATATCATTTATTGAGAAAGTAACATTGAGAGATAGTTGTGTTTTATACAAAAGAGGGGTTGGTGCTCACAAATATTTTCAAGGGGTAGGTGCTCCTATGGGTTAGTTCTCACAAATAGTTGCTATGTTTATGCTTAGAAAAGGGGTTGGTGCTTGTGAAATTTGTAATTTGAGTTGGTTCTCATTCATATACTTGAGATTGTTCTTCATAGTTTTTCCCACTTTGGGTTTCCATGTGAAAATCTGGTCTCTCTCTCTCTCTCTCTCTCTCTCTCTCGTGTGTGGTACATGTTATTATTTTAGTTTTATTGCATATATTGAATGTATGGTTAAGTGGAGTTTGATTAAGTAAAATATTTATAAGATATATGATATACTAATTCACCCCCCTCTTAGTATATCCCATAATTAATAATAGAGGTAAAAATATGTAGTGCATGTCATGACCCATGTTCCAAATTTACATAATATTACATGAGGGTAGATAGTGTTGTATACTTACACTCACATTATTTACATATGGATGTCTTGGACCATAGTTATTATAAGTTTGGAAAGCATGCAAATTATGAGCCTCTATACTTTATGGGTGGAGCCACATATAATGGCTCATGTACTTGGATAATTTGGGATAACACATCCAATGGGATCTCTAATAGTACTTGTTTATTGAGCAAGACGTGCTAGAGATTTGAGAGGGAAAGGAGGTGTAGGGGTGACAACACTTATGATTAGGCCTCAATGAATGAGACCATCGGTGATCAAGCATGGTAGCAAGAGGTAGTGAGACATAGATGAGATGATGCCATAGATGTGAATGTAGGATATGTGGGAACAAAATTAAGGACCATAATAGAGGTGATAGCAGCTACCATGATCTCATAAGATATGGAGACATCATCGATGAGAGGATACACAAGTTCTGGTAGTCATATAAGGGGATCTTATAGTGGTTACAATACATAGTTGGCTTGTATAAATGCCAATAAGGAGGGGTCCATGATGGGCTTGGGTGTTGAATCCTAATTTTGCACTTGTGTAGGGGTAGTTGATAGTGGAGGTGATTTGTGGGTGAGTATATGGGGAGACTATGTTTAATGATATTGAAACTAGTGAGGAATGTTTTGATTTATTTTAAGTTTTTGATATAAAACATTAGTTGCATCATTCTTTATGATATATACATGATTTGAGATGTATATATATATATATATATATATATATATATACATGAAATATTATGTATATTTAGTTTTAGTTTTATAGATAATAATACAAAGGAAATTAGATGGGGAGCCTTGATTATGGCTATGAACCATGATATTTTATATGGGGTGTTGTCACATTATGAGCCTTCCACTTTGGTTGATCCTATGGTACCATATTCCATAGCCCATGTTAGCTAATTTAGACTAGTGGGAGAAGCCATGCAATAGTTGTAAGCATGAGGTGATGGTTTATAGCCACCTATAGGGGTAGGAGTTAGAGAGGTTGAGGCTTGGTAGGATTTAGTATGGGAGTGAGATGCTCACATGGTGAACATAATAAAATTAGAATAGGTATAAGACTAGGTGTCTTACTTAAAGGGTCGGGTTTCTAGCTTGAGATCCTAGACTACATCTTTACATTACACCATTCAAAGGGGTCAGTCATAGGTGTATATGGGTAGTGTGGCTAGGCCATAAGATAGGCATGATGGAACACAACCTTAGAGCTATAGCTATTATATTTTATACTTGTATTGTATAAAACTCATGGTATATATATTGATATGGACATTTTATTGGTCTATGATATTTAATGGTATGTTGATGAGTGTAATAATATATTTAATTTTAAGCACATTTAATTTTCTTTTGTTCTATATGCTATGGGAAATATGTGATGTATTTTTAATTTTTTTATCATTATGTGATACACATGCATGGTTAACAAGAAAAGGAAAAAATGATTTAAAAAAGTATAAATAATAAAAATAAATGTAAAAGACATTATATCATGATGGGAAATGTGTAAAAATAAAAGATGAATAAATATAATAAATTAAAATGGTAAATTAAAAGGGTAACACATTTTTTCAAAACATGTAAAATGATTTTCACCAAAATTAAAAAAAATAAAAGTCATACTATATCACATTAGGAAGTATGATTTTTTTTAATAAAATGGAAGACACATGAAAACCAATGGAATAAAAAATAAACAAATAATAAAGTCAATCAATCATACTAGATAAAGATGGGAAGTATGAAAAGAAAAATATAATGTAATTGTAAATCAACTTAATCATACTAAATCAAGTTGGGAAGTATGAGAAACTTAATAAAATGGTTGTAAACATACATGAAGTTAGAAAATAAGAAGATAAAAGTGGAGTGTTTATGAAGTAAGCACAAAACATACTAAATCAAGATTGGACATATGCCAATGAAATATAAATCATAATGTAACACAAATTATCTCAATTTTAAAGCATGTAATTTTATTGTGACTTGGTTATAGTATGAACTGGGTATTGGAATATTTTGTGAGGAGGGACTGGTCCTATCCATGGTCTTACATTATAACTCACAAAGGTAACACCAATGAGGTGGAAACACATGTAGAGATAATTTAAAGATGTTTTATTGTGGTAATTTGTGAGGAGAGCCAAGTCTTATCCATGTTATTGTAATACAACTCACAAATAAAACACAAATGAGGTGAATGGTTATAAGGGTAAATATAAGGAAGTGTTTTATTATGGTAATTTGAGGAGAGCCTAGTCCTATTCACGATCTTACACTACAACTCACAAAGGGAAATTCTAGGAGGAATGATCAATTACCAAAATAATATTCCTTAAGGGGAAATATTAGGATTGTTATGATGAAAGAGGGAATGTCAAAAGCATGACATAGGCATCTATGATAAAATCTTGGGAAACATGAGGCATACTAGGTATAAAGGAGAGACACTAAGATTCTATTTACCACAATAATACAAAGGATACCTACTCAAAATAATAAAAAATCAATATAGGAAAATAGGTGATATAATAAGATCAACTCATGATGATTATATGAATGAAAAAAATAAAATGGATCTACCTTCCCATAACATGTTCCCCATTCATGAATACCTCTTATAGAGTCATTGATCTATTGAAAAGATTGGGTATCTATGTGACAAAGTAGGTAGGAACTTATAGATTTTTTTATTCTCCTATCATAATCTATAGGCCTATGACACCTGAATGGAATTTGGCTCTATCATGAGTCCAACTGTGGAGTTTGAGCTTCGATTAGGAATATGAGATATGCTATAAATCATGTGTTTTGATGTGATTATACTTTTAAGTTTGTATGTTTCCTTTTGAATCATTTAATTTTATTTAAATAATTTGGATAAAATTTTTTAATAGATTTTGTGATTCTTCCTCCATACAGATTTAGAATAACCAAACATGAGTGATAAAAGTGATACACATTAATGAGATTTAGACTTTGGCTTAAAGGAGGATAAGTAACTAGAGATATGACTGACTAAACACTTAGTCTTACCTATGAACCAATATATAATCCCAAATTTCAACCATATGTATGCTTAGTATGTGAAAGGGAAATAAGGGAAGAAAGGAGATCCAAAGTAGATCAGTAAATGGTAATATTATAATGATATTTTTTTTTGCTAATTGATCATATGGTAGAGATATAATACTAAGGGAATCAAGGTTGTATAACCAAGTCAAAATAATAATATCTAATTTTTGAGTGAAATAATATAGTAAAAAATCATTTCAAAAGAAAATAAAAGAATCCATGAAAGAAGTGAACTCATAATAATAAGTGTGAATTTATAAAATAATGATAAGAATCCATAAGAAAAGGTGAAAGAAAATGAAACCATATAAAACATGCAAAGCATAATATAATGATCCATATAGAATAGATAAATGAGATCAAATTTGACACATAATCAAGTGTATTAGAGAAATAAAAATGGATCACAAATCTAAACCAAATAATAAATTATAAAAATGCGAAGAACACCATGTCATGTTCATAAATACTAATATATTTAACCACAAATATTATCCATAACACCTGAGAAATCTCTATGAATAAAAAATTGTGCAAATTCTTCCATATCATCTCAACTAAAAAGGTAAGTGTAGCTGAGAAAGAGTAATGATCATGTAGGATATCATACATATGATACTAAAGGTGAGCAATGGATGTCTCAATGGGAATAATATCTATAGGGTGAGAAGGAGGTACAACCTAAAGAGGAGGAGCTTTCTTATGTGGCTAACTTATATAAGGAGGAATGATTGGTGTGGGTGAAGACTATGGGAATTCATGAATATGTTATTGGATAGCTCAAAAATTATCATTATAATGTTTTCCACACTAGTGCCAAAGACAATATACTTCCCAATATTTAGGGATATACTCTAGAAATAGCTTAGGAGGAGGTATGGCCTTATCTTTGGGTTGAGCAATGGCTGAGTGCAATGTGTTGATATACTACCTATGTTTTTATAAATGGGTGGAAGAGTGGTTAAATTTACCATGAAATAAAAAAATATGTCAATAATTATACTTTGGGGGTCTACTAGCTGGAAGGGTGGAAGGAGAAGCCTAGGTGGCTGATATAATTGGCAATCTTTGGTCTAATGACTCACAAATTTGTGGGCATCAAAATAAGTATAATCTTACCATTATGTGGGAATGGGATTAAGATATGGTAAGGGAATAAGGTTATCACCAATAAAGGTTAATATTGGAGTATAAAATAGACTAGGATCATTAGTAGGTAAGGCTAACTATGCAACAATTCTAATTATAGTGACTAGCATCTCTGAAGGAAGCCGACTATAAATATCATGGTGTCTAGAAAATCTATAAGGACCTATCATGGAATGATCCATGAACATAATCCTTATGGTATTTTATATGAATAGAGGTTTAAAATGTAAGTGCTTCATCTCTACCCTGTGATAAATAGTAGAAAGTCTAATATTAGGTGTTATAAAATAAGGAATGCTAAAAGATGAATGAACATATTGAAATAAAGAAGAGTGATATTGAAAAAATTATGCATTTATAGATTGGATGAATCCAGATAACAATGGGTCATCTAAATAATAATCATTATCATATTCAGGTGTATGCAAGTCGATGGTACATGTAGGAATGACTTTGTCACTAGAGGAAGCATGATGGATAACATGTATGTCATCAGAATGATGTGAGGGGAAAGATCATAGGTTTTAATTTTGAGGCTTATCTCATCCAGCTCATCATCATCAAAGTTTATGATGTTAGGTGGAATGTTCCTAATTAATTTAAGGTGACCATTATAACCTCGAGTGGAGTTGACTAGATAGTTGAAGAGTTAAGATTCTTGAAATGGGACACTAGGCAAAAGGGTTTAAGGGTGGGTATTTTAAAGAAACCACAATTTTGTAATTATTCAAAATTCTAAGGGTTATATCTCCTTGAATATTTTAGATAGATCCATTATGAGGGAACTTGATGCATTGGCATGCAGATGAGGCAAATTATCTCATATGATGAGTCCAAGGTAGATTGAGAAAGATGTTATAATAAAGTGAAAAGTTAAAGATCATAACTTTTACATAGATGGTGACAAAAGGAATGATAATGGGATGCCAAACTTAATCTATAGGAGGCTTTTAAATTTTTTTATATCCTTGATATGTACTACATTTAGATTTGAGTTTACATTCATAATCTCTAAGTGTCTTAATGAATTCAAGGGAGGAAACACAAGTGATTGAAACTTTGTCAATTAAGGCATGATTAACTTGGATATCACCAATTTGGAAGCTAGTGAATTGAGGAGGATCATTCACACAAGGTATTATCTCATCATGAATCATGGAAGCAATAGGGAACTTAAGTGAAAGAGAAGTGTCCACTATTTCATCAACATGGATGGACATCTCTTTATGTTTTTTAAGTATACTATCTTTAGATCTAAATAAGGTGGATTTTCATCTTATAGGAGGAGGACGAGGGATGTTAATTTCAAATAATAATTGTATTATATGGTTTTAATGATGGGGAGAAGTTATCATTAGCTCTAAAAAAGATATTTGATATGGGAGATGATAAAGTTTTGCAATGGGATCTCATTTATCATAACTCATGGGAGGATTGTTAAATATAGGTTTGTAGTATTGAAAGAGATCTTAGGAAGGAGGGTTGGAAGTAAAATTGAACTTGTGTTGATAAGGATGGATGGTTTAGGTTGATTAAAAATGGGTTGAGTTAATTTAGGTGATATAGTGATTGGTTGAATTATTTCTTACGATTGTGTAGAAGAAATACTATTGGAAGTTTGGGGTATGTTGTCTTACTATGTAGATGTTGGGGGAAGAGTAGAAATGGTGAGAGGTATAATCAAGTTATGTGGTTGGAGGTGATGATTTAGTTGGTATAAGTTCCTCTTGCCCCAATTAAAATAGATGGTATGGGGAAGCATTTTGAATGACATAAAATGGTTGAGAGGTGTGGTGTGTAGGTATTGGATCAAGTCAATAAAAGCAACTAATCTTCTCATGTTAGTCATATTAACAATATTTTAATTATTTTTAGTGAGTTATATAGGACTTTTAACATTTTTAGTAGAAGAATTATCTTTTTCAATGTTATCTTGGTGGTTAGGAAGAGGGTCTTTGTAAATAACAAGATGAGTATTAGCTTGGTCTAAAGCTTGGTTTTTATTTTACTTTTCATGAACTTTAAAAGTTATGTCATAAGCTTCTTGATTCTTTAAAATAAGGGTCTCATGATCAAAATTAGGACCAAAAATAAAACACATAACAAGATAGCATAATTATCTACAAGTCTCATGAGAATGGCCCTAACTTGCATGAAACCAACAAAATTCATTTGGATCATACCATGATTTCATAGGACAAGTGGGGTTAAGATATCATGGTATACGTCTTGGAAGATTTTTTTGAATTTCTTCTAGGGATAATGGTTTGTGCACATTAGCGTGGTAAGGTTGATAAAATGTGGGATTAGGAGTGTTCTTTGTAATAAGAGCATGTTCCATGGTATTTTTTGGAACAATTACTTGGATGCTATGAATAGTGAAATAGGAGTTGGTAACACCATTATTGGTTGCATGACTATTTTTATTTTTGATGAACATATGAGTGCCCATTATAGCTTGAGGTGGTTAAAATTGATGCATGAGTAAGTCTTGTTATTTTCCCTAGTCAAGATCTTCTTCCAAGGGTTTTGGAGAGAGAGTCCTAACCTGATATTATAATTCTAGGTATGGAACATTAGTGAATAGGTGGAAGAGGTTGTCATTCACCATATTATGCTCAAATTTGCTAGACAAGTTTTTCCATCATTTGATGAAGGCTTGTGACATTTCAATTTTGAGTTATTTATAATTTGTAAAGTGGGATAAGTTATTCTTAAGAAGATCATTAGTTTAAAACTATTGGATTAGTGAGTTGACCAAGTTTTCTAGGCTAGTAATAGAGTGAGTTTTTAATTGATTGCAACAATCTAAAGCATCTCCTAAGAGTGTTTTAGCTAATAGTTTTGTATTGGAAAATATGTTAATCTTAACCCACAATTTATAAAGGTTACCAAATGTTTTTAAATGTAAAGTGGGATTGGTGGATCCATTATAGGTGATGGTGGGTGTGATACCTCCTATATCATGTTAGAAATTTGAGGTATTAGAGGTTAGTTTTGTATATGTTTGATGGTTTTATTGATGATTGGTGTTTATGGGATAAGGTTACCATGTGAAACCCTAAGGTGGGGTGGGGGACATTAGGATTTTTCACTCCCCATGAAACCTATTTGAGGTTAGTTTTAGAGATAAATAAGATGAATTTGCATATGCATCATCTAATTTTCATTATTTCTTTAAAAGGTATGAATTTGATTAATTGTTTATAATAGGATTTGGTTAGTTTGAGTAAAATTTTGACTAGTGGACGTATCATGTGATACATTAGTGTTAATATTAATAGATTTAGTTACACTATGAGTGTAGGGTGAAGTAGTAACATGTACTACACTAGTGGAATTAGTAGAATTGGTAGCAAAATAATCACTAGTGGCATATGAATCATTGGTATAAAAAGATTCACTAGTAGCATGGTTAAGGGTATGGGTCTTTGGAAGAGGCCCACTAGACATGGAACCTACCATGTTGGTAGAAATACATGGAATGGAGGTTTAAGAAGACATAGAATATGATGTCATGGTATGCAAAGGAGACATTATAGAGGGAAAATGTTGAGAAGTAAAGAAAGTGGTTCTCCTAAATCCATGAGAAAAGGTAGGGGAGGGTTAATGGGGTTCTCCTATATGAGGACCCATCATGAGATTATGGATGGATGAAGGATATTTTCCTCTATGTTGAGGAAATTTTTTGATGAAAAAAACCTTTTTAGTTATGTACTCTAAATCATGCTCATCTTCTAGTGAGAGCAAAGTGTTAATTACTAAGGATGAATGGGGAGGAGTCCCATAGTTAGCAGTGTGAGTGGAAAATATGGACATTAATTTCATCCATGGTGTATACACATATATTTTCACACTTCTATTAATTACTGATGCTTTAAATCTTGTAAGAAACCATTGAGACTCAATCTCTCTGAGTGCACACCCTAAAAGGTGCATTGGGAAAATGGTGGGCAAAACTTTGGTGCTTTACAAGATTGTTGTCCTTTTTTTTCCATATTATTACCAATCGAACTAGTTCCTAAAATGTTTCCCTAAGCTATTTATCCTCCCTTACATAGTATTCTAGTCTTTTTCCTCTTTCTATCCTTCATTTCCTTGCTTGGTACCCTTTTGATTTCATTTCAGCATACTAGGTCAACTTGGTTGACCTAGTACAATTTAGGGACCCTTTATCTCTTTAGGTTTGTCAGCCTCCCAACCAACCTAACATAGAACTATTGAGTTATCCCAACAATGTGCTAGGCTGATTGGGTTGACCTAACACAACTAAAATTACCAAATGATTTTAGGGTAAGTTATACCTATAAATACAAGGTCATTTTAGTCATTATTAGAATATGAAATCAAGAGTTATTATTCACTTTTGCTTCTTAAAAATCTATTCTTCCACCATTTTACTTGAGGAGACTTAACTTAGGTTTATTATTTTGTAGAATTTAGTCCTGTGGATAGGTATTGGATGATTTTGCCTAACCAAGTGATCCTTATGAATAAAAAACAACCTCTTACAAATCCCCTTTGGCCAAGGGAGAGATTGAGTCTTGATGGGTTCATATTCAGGTAAGTATATTCTAATTTTATTCTCCTCTCTTTCAGTAGATAGAAGTAACATAAGTGTTGGCTTGAATAATATTAATCTTCATATTTTATGTATTAGGGTGTTCCTCATACTTAATCTAATTGAAGTTACCTATATATGTTTTGATTGCTTTGATTAATAACTCCCACTTTGTGCCATAAACTTTGGTGTGCACTAGATTAGATTTACTTATCTTGTTATTAGATTAGTGAAATATTAAATCATAAGACTCTTTTAGGGTTGTTATGTGATTGTGTTAGACACTATGCTTTGGAACCTTATATTACATAGGGTCTTATGACAAGTTATCTATTCATCAGGTCTAGTGGATCATCACATTGATCATACTCCCACTTAACAATTATATGCCACCCAATTGGAAGTGTAGGTGTGTTCTATCCCATCCAATCTAGGATTGATTTATGGACATGATGCATTTTTGATTGCATACATTTTGGTGAACTTGACATGAATAAAACTCTTGATGGATTTATTTCACTTATTTCATTTTAATTCATCATTATTTTTATCATATCATTACTGTGTTGAATCAACCCCATCCACCTAGTTATTTATATTTGTGTGTAGGTTTGTAGGAACAAGTAATTGACTAGACCATCTCAACCTAATATAGGTTTTGAAAACTTACATAATTATTTTAAAATAACTGGATCGACCATCTTGACCTAATGTAAGTTTTTTAGATTTTTATACTTCTTAATTAGCCTAATAGGTTGACCAAGTCAACCTAGTGCATTTTCAACACTTGTTTAGCAAGTTCCTATATTACTGGATGGACTAGTTTGACCCAATTTATAGGTTTTTGATAGTTTTATCCAATGTTATAGATTAGAAACATTCTCCTTTTCATCTCTAAACCATTCAAGTTTATTTCTATTCCTCTATATCTTTTTATTTATATACTTTCTTTTCATAGTTTGTAGTCTTTAGAACTACCCTTACACAGTTAATTAGGTTGACCTTGTGGACCTAGTTTTATGTTGTACTTTTTGAAATAACTAGGTCGACCTAACCAACCCAATTCATTTTAAGACTTTGCTTCTGTAGTATAGGTTCAACGCTATCAAACTTATTCAATATGATTCTCCTTATAGTTTCTCAACTATACCTTGTTTCAAAGTTGGAATAAACTGTATATGTTAATCACATCTTTCTTTTTAGTTGTTTGCATGTTTAAAATAGCTCACATAGTCTAATGAGGGGATTTTAAATTAATCTCTTAGTTACATTATTTATATTCTTTTGCATAAAAGGATAAACCACATAAACATCAATAAGCATTTAAACATTTGACTACCCAGGCCAACCTACTTAGATTTCATCACCAAGGGGGAAACCAACTTGATGCTCTAGTTAAGTATAAAGCATGGTTAATATTATATTTTGGCTAAGCACCCATTAAACTTATTGCTATAGTGTGAAGTGAGGGGGTAGGCCCTAATACTAAGCCTGTATCAATACCACTATAGTCCATTTAATCCTAAACTTACCTGAAACTATCCTTAGATTGCTATCTAGTACCTTTGTTATAGTTAATCTCCCTTTACACTTAAAATAATTCTTAATAATCTAATCAACATTCTAGGTTGACCAAGTAAATAGCTCTACTTTCAAATTTTTTGCTTTCTCTTTGATCAACTATGTGTGCAAAAGCTTACATTATCTAGTATTAATGTAAGATTTTGCTTTGTGTTTATCAATTGAATTGGCCACTATTAATTTAGTTGATTGTGAATTTATTTTCTACACTTCGTTTCTTAGATTAGCTACAAATTATCTTGTTTCATTTTTAATCTTGTTATCAATATTTTCCTCTTCCCTATTCACTATACTAGGTCTACTTGGCTGACCCTATACTTTTTATGGCTTCTATGCATTTCATTGAATTGGCTTGGTCAATCTAGTACAGTTTGCAAGCCCTATTTTTTGTATTAGGTTGATCTGGTTGACCTAGTTATATTTGCTACTTTTCCTATTTTTCAATCTAATTTCCCATTTGTCTAGTTTTACATCTTGTTTATCTCTCTTCAGTCAGAATGAGGTCTCCTATCAAAATATTTTTGGACAACCTAAATCCATTTAGATACTATATGGGATGTTTATTCCTTCCTCTCTTTTCCTCCTAAGAGAACCATCACTCTTGGGGCACTTCTTCTCCTCTTTCATCTATGAACCATAACATGGTGAAAATAACACCTCAAGAAGAAGTTGATAGATCTAATACTTTCCATACTTATCAAGACACTTCTCAAAATATCTAAACCAATGTGGGAGTGATTGATATAAATATTTTTAATAATCCCACTAATAACCCTCCCCCTAACAGTAATTTGAGGAGTGTTCCAACCAACACCAACTCACCTCCTGATACAACCCAACTCTTAGCTCAGGTTATTCAACAATTGAACATCATGAAAAACTATAATACCAACTAAATGAAGCAACATCAACAACATTTAATCAATGTGACTAATCAACCTCCAACTATTCATCCTCAAACTAATCCTACTTATATTCCTCCATCTCTTAGGGATGCCTCAGGTAATTTTATTCCTCAACCCATAATGAATAAAAAGATTCTTCAAACCATTCAAAATGAGCCTTTAGATCCCTTCATTGTATCTACTGGTAATGGTAACATAATTCCAACTATCAAATATGTTGGGACAAAAGACCCTACTTCATTCCTCAAAGCCTTTGGTAACATTTACAAAGAGTGGATCCAAAATAATACATTTACCACAACTAAACCATTAGTAAAAACTTTCACGATGATGTATTATAATGGTATAATCAACTTCCTCAACATTCTATTTGGTAACTTTAATATTTGGTCAATCCTTTGGCTAAAGAGTTTTAGCATAATGATCTTCTTGAAAAATGTCTTAGTCACTTCATAAATGCTAAACAATCTCCTAATGAATCTGCTCATGGATTTATTAAAAGATGAAAATATTTAGCTCATAAAGTTGATCATAATATGACTAATGATAATTTATTCAAACTCTTTATGACTACTCTTACTCCCACCCTTCAATATAAGGTTCAAACATTTGCTCCTTAAACTCTTAATGAAGATATTGACCAAGCTAAGTGTCAAGACGTTCTTATAAAGCAATTCAAACCCAATCATAAACTTCTTAAATTATATTTTCAAACATCTAATTATATCACTAGTAACACTTCCCAAACCAAACTTGGAGTTGCTAAATCTGATGTTCCTTTACCATCTCATACACCTCTATTAGTTTAATAAATGCAACAATTTTTACCACCCTTAAAACCTTTCATTTATCCCAATTCTCATCCTAAGTGGTATGATCCCAATATATTTTATTGGTTCCACATAGACATTGGGCATTCTAATGAATCTTTTAGAGTTCTCACTAAGTGTGTCATTTATTATATACTTGGTGACTTAATCAATCATGAGGATATGATAAAAATTTGTTGCCAAGAGTATGTTGTTGCATCTCAAAAATGACAAAAATTTAAAGCCTCTAATTCTAATAATCCAAAATCATCTTCAAATAATAATTAATCAAATGTCAATGATGTTTATGCCATCAATGTTGATTATGACCTATATTATAACAAATCTCAATATGTCAACATTGCTAGGGTTAATTATCATCATAAACCAACTCACAAAGATCATGTTACCAAGCCTAAGAAACCATCTATAGAAGAACAATTTATTAAAGATACCACTACCACTCATGATGATTCAAAAGCACCTAAGGAATAACTTCGTCTATTCAATCCTCCCACCACATCTATACCTCCTAAATATAATTTGCCTTCTAAAACTCATGCTAGTTCTCTAAATCACATTAGAATTTTATTGAAGAACTCAACTCTATGCCTTGTAATATTCCTCTTATGGAGTTGGTTTTCACTTCAACCTATCATCATAAATTTATTATGCAACAACTTCAAGAAATTGAAGATCCATCCTCCATAAATAAAGAATCACCTTCTATTGATTCTCAACCAATTGATATAAGTACCATTGAGACTATATATCCTTCTTCCAAGCCTTCCATTGAATTTATTGAAGAGGATATGATCAATGATGAAATTATTATTCGCACTAATGATCTACCTCTCTTTATCAAAGTAGCCATTAATACCACTCTTATCTAAAAAGTTCTAGTTGATAAAGGTTATGGTATTAATGTCACATCCTTATGGCTCATTCAAAAAATTGGTTATAACAAAGATCATATTAAAAAAACTCATCTTACTTTCCATGGCTTTGAAAATACTAATCAAAATCCATTTGGCTACAATTGGATTATATTAACCATTAGACCTAAGAATGTTAGATCCAAACTTATGGTCCTTGATCTTATAAAATTCTTCTTGGTCATCTATGGAATCATTGGATGAGGTCCATCACCTCTTCTGATAGTCAGTGTATTAAATTCTTACATAACAAAACAAGTTACAAACATGAAGCTAATCCCAACTCATGGAGCATCTAGCTTTCCAATCCTAAGACTCAATATCAAATTCCTTTAATTTATAAAATCAATAGTGCTCCTTTACTTGAGTTTGTCAACATGAATCCTAATATTTAAGTTACTCTTATTCATTATGATGATGTTGAGCCCAATGAGTTGTATCACACTTAAAATACTAAGAAGCTACCTCCATATATTGCATATTGGCTTCTTCCTTCTCTCTTACCCTGAGATCATATTGTTCATATCATGGATAAGATTATTGATTTTCCCCCTCCATGAAATGCTCAGGATCCATATTTACTTGAAGATACCTTCAATTGCAATGATTTTGGAGTGAATAAATTATTCCAAGATCCTCTCACCATGTCCCCTCATACATTGAGTAACATTGGGTTTTCACATTCTAAAACTCCCCCCGATTCTCAAGTATGTATGATTTCTTCAACATATGATGATAACTATATCATGGCCCAAACTCACTCTAGAGACTTGGATGTCCAACACTATAAAAATATTTTATCCCAAATTCATGCCTTCAATTAGGATGTACATACCATATCTACATATCATGAGTTAGATCTTGAGGGTCATGTACCTCCTACTAATTCTCCACTTATTAATACTCCTTGGGTGGTAGAATAAATTATACCTTCTAAACCTATAAATTCTATTACATCTTCTCTACCTCATATGGATCCTATAATTTCTTTATATTCTTCTCCCATCATTGAATCTATCAACACTCCCATCTCTTTGGATCCATCCTCTTCATATACTTCTAAAATTACACTAGATGCCAAGACAACTGATGTCTGTCAGATTCATTCTGAATATGATCACCATGGCAATAAAATTCTAGACCTTGAAGTAGATGTTGAATATTATGGTCCTCTTCCTACCTTGCCTAGTGATGAATCTATTATTGAGTTACTTCATGCCCAAGAACCTCAACTTCCATGTAAACATCATAAACTTGGAAATTTCAAGAATAAAACTCCTTGATTTAACAACTTTGTCACTATCATTAATCCTAAAATAAATCCAATTTTAGCCTTGCCTAATGCACCTTACCATTTTCAAGATGGCATGCCATTATTATCAAAGAAATAAATTGTATCAAATATGGTACCCATTTCCCCTCCACCAATTATGATTTATCAAGAACTCTCACCATTTGAGCATGAAAACTTTAGCTTATTCCTTAATAAATATCAAGAGGTAGTCACTTGGTCCTACAAAGACATGCCTAGCATTAACCCTAGTATTATGGTTCATAACATTATCACTTATCCTAACACTAATATAGTGTATAAAAAATAATTAAAATTCCCACCTGAAGTTACTAATATATGTCATGTGGAAATCATTAAACAACTAGATGTTAAATTCATTAAAATAATGTATTATTCTGAATGGGTTTCTAACATTGTTCCCATTCAAAATAAATTCACTATGGTCATCTAAATTTGCATTTATTTTTTCAACCATAAACTTGCTTGTCCTAAGGATAACTTACCCTTACCTTCAATAGATGCCATCATCAATTCCACATTTGGTTACAAAATGTTGTCTCTTATGGATGGATTCTTGGGATACATTCATATTCACATCACTCTCAAGGACCAACATAAGACTACTTTCACCATGGAATAGGGAACCTATTATTACGTCAAAATACCCTTCAACCTTAAAAATGCCAGAGTTACCTACCAACATGCGATGACTCACAGCTTTCATGATCTCATTCAATTTTTTTTTAACCTTATGTGGATGATCTTATTTCTAAATATAAACATCATAAGAACCATATTTTTGATCTTTCTATCATCTTTGACTGTCTCCTTAAATATAAAGTTAGACTTAATCCTTTCAAATGTGGTTTTGGAATCACATCTGGAAAATTGTTAGGAATCTTAGTCTCTCTCCATGGTATTGATGTTGACCCAACAAAAATTAGTGCTATTTTTAACATGCTCATTGCTCAATCTATTCCTAATATTCAAAATTGTTTAGGCAAACTTAGGGAAATTAGATGTTTTGTCCCTAAAATGGCTTATCACATTTACTTTATCAATTCCCTTCTCAAGAAAGGTATAAATTTAGAATGGATAGTTACATGTCAAAAAGCCTTTGATAATATGAAAGAGTCATAACTTCATCCACCTACACTTCATCCACCTTATAATGATAAACCATTAATTCTCTATACTTCTTCCACACCTATTTTAGTTGGGGAAATGCTTACCCAACAACATGATATATGAAGGGAGTATTCTATTTACTAAATTAGCCAAGGCCTCCTTGATTATGAGACATGTTATACCAAAGTTGAGCTTGATTTCCTCACTATCTATTTTATAGCTAAAATTCTTTGTCCTTATATGATATACCGAACTAATTATGTCATCATTCATTCTGAACCCCTTCATTATTTCTTCTCCAAAGACTTTATTCCTCAAGATAGAATTGGAAAATGGATGGTCTTAATTATGGAATTCGATCTCTGCATCATCACATAAAAAGATGTTAAAGGGCAAGTCATAGCTGACCAACTTGATACAACTCCCATTACGACCTCTTATTTGCTTCAAGATGATCTTCCTGATGATAATATCCTTTTCATTTAAGGTCTTAATTAAGCTATATCCCTTAAATACTTTTTTTATAGCTTCATTATTGATCTTAAAGCCAATAATCTTAAAGAATCTTCCCCTCCCTCTAATACTACTAAATCAAAGGTATTTATCAAGGAGCTCCCTAAAATTAATGTTGTCTTACATGAGGATACTTGGACCCTCCAATTTGATGGTGATAAATTTCTTCAAGGAGTTATGGTAGGTTGCATTATCACTATTCCTCTTGGTAAGATTATTCCTTTAGATTTTCAATTTAACTTTGACTTCACCAATAATATGGATGAGTATGAAGATATTATCTTAGGCATGAGAGATATTATTGATTTAGACATCCAATGTATTCATGATTTAGGATATTTTTAGCTCATTTTTCATCAAGGTAGTGGTGATTATCAATGTAAAAGTGAGAAACTTATTACCTATCCTCAAATTACAACCGCTCTTGATAAGGAATTTATCTCTTTCACTATCGAGCCTATTCATAGAGACCAAAATTCCATTTCTAATTATTTTTCCTCTTAAAATTATCTCTTTCATCCTCATCAAGTTCTTTCTAATCATTCTTTTATTATACAAATCAAAAAATCTCCATCATCTACCCAACCACCTAATTCACTTATCTGTCACATTGAGGCTATGACTATTAGATAAATCCCTTGGTACCAAGATATATTTCAATAATTAGAACATCAAACTTATCATCCTGATTTAAATTTTTGTGAAAAGACTTGCATTCATAAACATACTTTTAAGTATGTATTTTGACATAACATCCTTTACTATTACAATGCTAAAGGTACCTTTCTTTGTTGTGTTATGCAAGATGAGGTCCCTCATTTACTCAAGAAAACACATGGGGGTTTTTGTGGTGGTCACTAATTCTCTAAAAGATAATTCATGAAACTTGTATAGATTGGCATATTCATCTTTACCCTGCACTCTGGGTCTATCAGACTAGCATTCCTGTTGTCACTAAGACAACTCCATTTTTATTAGTCTATGGCTCTGAGTTAGTCCTTATATTATAAGTTGAACTTCCCTCTCTATGTATATTTTTTCATGTCATTGTTACTGATGAATAATTATGTGAAACTCATATTCTTGCCCTTAATCTTCTTGATGAATGTTATCTTTTTGTATTACAACATAGCCACCAATATAAGGCTCACATCGCCCAACAACATAACAAACATGTTAAAGTATGCACTTTCAATATTGGTGATCTTGTCCTTAAATTAGAATACACCCATTATGAAGAAGGAAAATATGTCCAAACATTCTAGGGATCATATTTTGTCCAATATATTCTTGGTACAAACACTTATCACCTTCAAACTAATGAAGGCCATGTTTTCAAAGAGCCTACCAATGCTCGATTCCTTAAAAGTTACTTTGCCTAAACATTTACTTCTTGTCATGTTTTCTATATATATCTATCTAAATATTTTTATAGGTTACTTAAGTATGGGTATCTCTCTTTGCTGTAGTGTCCTGTTTTCACAATACTTTAGTCCTCCCTTTTGGTCTTTTGGTTTCTTGCTGTACCATAGTCTTCCTTATCTTATTTTTTACAACCCTTGGGTCTTTATTTTATGATTTGATTTGAATACCATGGATGGGACCCAACATCCCTATAAAAACCACCATATTTTAATCATTTCTTTCTCTTGTTACTACTTACTAATGTTGTTTTGGTATCCTTTGGGTTTTGTTTGTGAGGTGCTTTATAAAAAGGCTCCTTCACTTTGATTTTCTCTTTCTTATAAACATACTCATGGGTCTCTCTTTTATGAGTTACTTTGTAAGACCATGGATAGGATATGAAACTCATAAAATTGCCATCTTTTCATGTTCTTGATCCTTGTTCTCAACTTTAGCTTTTGCTTATTTTGATAGATGAATTTTGAAAACAATCTATGTTAACATCACTTCCCTCTTTCTTATGATAAGGAATCACACTTTAATGTGATTATATCCATATTTTCCCCTTGTCACATTTTTTTTCAATTTGAATAAATTTAAATTATTCCATGTGTTATTCCTCTTGATTTCCCCTTTATTTCATCTCTGTATTAGATAAAACAAGGTCAAAGTCAAGGTAACACTTTTATTTCACCTTGATTTACAAGACTCTTATACCCCATGCTCTTTGAAGTTTATCTCTCTTATCCACCTTATTCGATGTTTTCAAATTAAATTCATCTTTAGCACCCATATTTGGTATTTCAAATCCATAAGAAAGAATAGAAAAAACCATCAAAATAAATTTAAAATCCAAACCATTTAAACAAAAGGAAATGATATTCAAAAGGCAACATACAAATCTCAAAAGTCAAATTCACACCAAAATATATGATTAAAAGCACATCTCCTATCTCTAATCAAAGATCAAACTCCAAAATCAACTTCACATAGAGCCAAATTCCTTTGAAGTGTGGTAGGATAGTAGATTGGAATAGGGGATTTCAAAAAACTCTATGGTGCTACCTGCTTTCTCACACAAGTACCCAATCTTTGTAATAGACTGATGACTCTGTAGGGAGTCCTAAAGAGTGGGGATCACATCATGGGGAGGTAGGTCTATTTTAATTTTCATGAATAGATCATTAATGGGATGATATATAAACTCCATTTGCTTACCTAAGACTTGTGTCAGTAAGAGAAGTTTTTCATAGTCCTTAAGGTTAAAAGTCCTCTTATTTTGACAAACCTAATTTAAGTGTCTTTACTTCGATAAAGATTTCTCTACCTTCATTTTTATTTCATTATCCCCTCCACCCATTTAATTTCCTCCTTGATAGACAAATTGTGATTCCAAATCTATTTTCCCTTCTTCTAATTCCTTCTTCTTCATCTCTAAAAAACATGCTAGCACTACTTTGTTTTAGTTTTATCTATCCTTAGAGTGAAACAACATGTTTAAGTAACTTTGGATCATTTTATTTACATAATTTTACATTTACTAAACTTACTTTACTTTTATTATACCATTTATCATGATTTTTCTATATTGCTATTATAGACACCTAAGTTTGTACCATTTTTCCATTGTTGAGTGAGATATGGATTGTTACTACTCATTTGATAATGTTATTTTCCCTTTTTAATACATCTTTTTTCCATTGATGATTGAGATATGGATTGTTACTACTCACTCATCAATGTTATTTTATAATTTTATCTTTGTAGTTAGTTTTATCACCATTTATTTAGTTTTTATTTTACCATCATATTTGACATGTATCCTTGGTTTAACCTGGTGAGTTTTCCTTTCTTACTTTAGGATAGCTTGTTTGAGTTTTTTGGTCTTTAGTAGCCTTGGAGTTTTGGTTACCTAATTTACTCTTATTTATTTGACTTGGCCATTTGGTCTAACATAGCACCTATCACCCCAGCTTGTCAAATTTCCCAAGTATGTCTCATCTTCATAACACCAACTATCTTGGATTTTTTTGAATTTATTTGTTTTTAATTTTTAGTTTTATATTCTTGGGTTTGTCAAAAATAGTGTCTTCACCCTACATAATCAAAACTAACAACACAATAGATAACCATCCTATGATAAAGGTAAGTCAAAGTACATATCACATTTAATTTTTAGTTATTTACATTTTTAGATTTGTTTCCCTTTCAATAATTTACTTTTAGTTATTTTATGATTTTAAATACTATAAATTTTTTTTAGCATCAACATTGTGTGTGTCCTTATGTTGTTTCTCAAAGCACCATCCCCTATTACACCTTAGTGACACATGATGAGCTTTGAGTGGGGCATATATATATACATAATATTTTCATATTTTTAATGATTACTGATACTTTACATCTTATAATAACTCATCGAGACTCAATCTATCTGAGTGCACACCCTAAGGGGTACATGGAGAAAGGGGTGGGTATACCTTTAGTGTTTTATAGGATTTTAATCCCTTTTTTCCATATTATTACCAATTCAACTAGTTCTTAAAACCTTTCCCTAAGCTATTTCTCCTCCCTTACATAATCTTCTAGCCTTTTTCCTCTTTTTATCCTTCATTTCCTTACTTGGCACCCTTTTGACTAGCTCAACATACTAGGTCAACCTGGTCGACCTAGTACAATTTAGGGAGCCTTTCTCTCTTTAGGTTTGTTAACCTCCTATCTGACCTAACATAAACCTAGTGAGTTAGTTTGAAAATGTGCTTGGTTGATCAGGTTGACCTAACACAACCAATGTTCCTAAATGATTTTAGGGTAAGTTTTATCTATAAATACAAGGTCATTTTTATCATTATTATAATATGCAATCAATATTTATTATTTTCTTGTGCTTTTTCACAATCTGATCTTCCACCATTTTACTTGAGGAGAATTAGCTTAGGTTTCTTATTCTAGAGAATCTAGTATTGTGGATAGGTCTTGGATGCTTTAGCCTAAAAATGTAATCCTTAAAAATCACAAAAAACTCTTACAAAGCCCTTTTGGCCAAGGGAGAGATTGAGTCTTGATGGGTTCACATTTAGGTAAGTATATTCTAAATTTGTTCTCCTCTCTTTTAATAGGTAGAAGTAGCATAAGTGTTGGCTCAAATAATATTACTCTTCATATTTTATGTATTAGGGTGTTACTCATACTTAATTTATTTGAAGTTACCTATACATGTTTTGATTACTTTGCTTTACTAACCCCCACTTTGTGCCACAAGCTTTGGTGCACACTAGATTATATTTACTTTTCTTATTATTATATTAGTGAAATATTAAATCATAGGAATATTTTAGGGTTGTTATGCGATTTTTGTTAGACTATAACGTTTGGAACCCTATCTCACATGGTGTGTTGTGACAAGTGATCCCCTAATTGGGTCTAACAGATCCTCACATTGGTCATGCTCCCGCTTAACAATTGTATGCCCCCCAGTTGGAAGTTTAGGTGTGCTTTATCCCATCTGATCTAGGATTGATTTATGGACATGATGAATTTTTGATTGTAGACACATGGTGGGTGACATAATTTGTGTCTTAAAGAACCTATTAGGGTTGGTAAAACTCATCATGTTTGTTTGATTTATTTATTCATTATCATCAAAGAGTAAATTCATGATGAAAGAGGGATATTAACAATTTGTAAAGAAATAAGGATCAACTGGTAATATATAGAGTCAACCCAATAGATAATGTACTATAAGATAGTAAATAGAATAGGATAAAAAGGACATAGTTGTATAGGTCTAATATGTACTATACATGGAGAAACTAAACATGTTAAAAAGACATAGATAGGTTGACTATATACTGAAGATGAAATAAAAACAATAACTTATAATAGACTAAGTCAATAGAGATGACTTTATTCTAAAGACATGGAATTTTTTTACAATATAATATCTAAGAAAATTAAATTGAACACACAAACAATTAGATCAATGTGTTTGATATAATTTTAGCACATAACATAAACCTTGTACCAATGTTAGCTAGTACAAGTTTCACAATACAAAATACAATTTGAAAAGAGAAAGTATCAAAACTAAAATGTAAATGTTAATATAAGTGGTCATTATTAAATGTGGTTAATTTATAATAAATTTTTACATTAATTTGATAAGAATTTAGTTGTAATAAGGAATTATAAAAGTAATATATGGATAGTTTTAAGTAGTTTAGGTTGAAATGGATATGTATTGGTGATGGTACTAGCTTGGTATAGGGGCCTACCCGCTCACTTCATAATCTCATAGTGACAAGGGTGTCAGGTGACTTTACAATATATACTATCAACAATGTATTTATATTTGGATAGAAAACCAAGTTGTCTTCACCGTTAATGATGAAATCCAAGTAGGTAGGCCATGGGAAGAAATTGATTAACATTTTCTGGTGTTAAGTGATTTAGAAGTGCGTGAAAAAGAAAAAGAATGTGACTAGATTGGTAAATTAAAAACTCCTATTTATTATATCTTTTTTACTCTAAGAAATCAAGAAACAAAAATTAAAAGTGAATTAATTACTAGAAATATAGTTTAATTCCTTTGTTTGTGAAGAGTATAGAGTCAGTTTAGGTGACACTGTATGTTAACATTAAATAATATAGTTGATAAGGTTTATATTGATTTTAAAAGTAAGATCTATAAAAACACATTCAAATAGGTTAATTGATTCTTCTAGAGAGAAAGAAAGCTATAAAATTGTGTTGCTATAGTTGACCCAGTTCACTATAGGGTTATAGTTTTATAGACTACAAATTGTGAAAATCAAGACTGTAAATGAAAAATACAAATGAATAAGGTAAGAATGAAACTTTATAATATTTGAAGATGTTTGATTTTTATAATTTTATTTTGTGTTTCTCAAATACTAATTTTTATATTTTTCTTATAGAGTCAACTACATTGATAAAGTTTATCAAACCTGTATGCTAAAAATAAGTTGTGAATAGAGTAAACTAGGTCAATAAAGTATAAAAACCTATGGTTTAAAAATATAATTGAGTCAATCTGATCAATCTAGTTACCTATTATTGAGTAACACCACACAGATAAGTAAAGAATGGATTGAGGTGACTGTGTGTTAAACCTACACATAGAATGTTAGACTATATTGATAGGTTCGATACAGTAATATAAAAAAATAAAAATATATAATTTATGGTAATAAATTAAATCATGAAAGAAAACCTACAAGGGTTAGATTCATGTCAAGTTCACCAGAATGTATATAATGGAAATTGAAGCTAATCTATAAATCAATCATATCTTGGAGATGATAAATCACACTTACCCTACCACTTATTGGTACATTTAGAAAATATGGGTCATGACCAAGATGGATCTGCTATACCTAATCAAGGGGTCCCTTACCACATTAATATCACTAGAGAGGGTTCCAAATCCTCTAGTCAAGTAACACCACGCAATAACCCTATCTAGGTACTATGTTTTCTTATTCACAAAGTACATGAAAAAGTAAAGAAAAATCTAACCTAGAGCTCACCATAGATTATGGAAAAAAATGGGGGTTATAAGCATAAAATTAAACATGCATAGAATATCTCTACTTAAGTAAATTCAAAGGAAATCCTAATGTATGGAGAGAGAAGCATATAAGCTAATAAATACAAATTTATCTACTTTAACAAGGAGGAGTAAGAGTTAGGAATAATTACATTTGAAGATGAACTCACTAAGCCTGAATCTCTACCTTGGATAAGGTACTTCACAAGAGGTTGTTATGGTATGTAAGGATAACAAGGATAAGTTATCTTTAGGCTTCATGACTTTTTAATGCATCTAAAAGACTTCTCCATAAGAAAATATTTGTATCTCTAAGTGTAGTATTAAAACCTTAATCAATGATCCTATTATATCTAGAAATTTCACCCTTATGAGAGAGTTCTTCAGTCTCTCTCACTTCCAACTACAAGCATGGGGACAACCTCAGGATGTGGGTATCCTATGGTGAGGTTGAACCTCTAGGTTTTTTTATGAGGCTATTTCCTCAGGTGATTCACTTTAGCTCTTTATTCTCACACTAAAATATACTTATTAGCTAAGGAAAAGGGGTAGGAGGATGACTTAAAAGAAATATAAGCTAAGGGAGGTGATGCACCAAAAATAAGTGATCCACTTGTTCTAGAAAAGAGCCTATTATTGATGAACCCAAACAAGACACAGGATATTTTGGTTTTATCTCAAGGCCATAGGCATGGAGATTTTATGTGGAGTTTTAAGGGAAGCCTTGCACTTTGAAGGATAATAAAAATAGGTCTATGGGAGACACTATAAACTGGTAACACTTCAAAGAGAGCTTGACACATAGACATGTCACGTAATCCTACACAAAACCAAAAGGATCAAAATCAAGGTGCTAGAAAAAATCATATGTGATGAATGAAAATAATACATTATATAAATGAAACCAAATTTGCACACTTGTTTTAACCAAAAATAGAAAAGTCTTCCTTGTATTGCTTCAAAATAGTCTTTTACAAAGCAATTTTTAAATAGTAATCTTATCACTAGTCCAGGGATCATTTCTTGTCTCTCAAGCCCTATATTTATATCAAAAAAGTGGAGGGGGGGAGAGAGAAAGGGAAGAAAGAAGCAAATGTGGCTAGGAACTTAATGTCATCTTCCGTTATGTCACTAGATGTCCCACCTAGGATCACTGAACAATCCTCTCGAGTCCCTCCCATCTTCAAGTTTGTCTTTGGCATATCTAAAGAGCCATGCTACAAGCAGTTGGAACATCCCTTCCTTATATAGATAAAATGAATTTTGTATTTAAAATGACATGGTCACTTTCATTTTCATGTGTCTTATTAAAGAAGAAGGGGTCTCCATCTATTTTAACCTACTCAAGCCATACTGCATTTAAATTGAATAACTATTTATTGATGGCCACTTTGAATGATGAGAAACTTCATTAAATCTCCATCTACCATTAGCTTATACTCTCCCACTTTTATTGGTCATCTTTGTGCCACTTATATTGTGTTTATTGGCCATTGGATGCTACTTTAGATCTTTGAATTGCACTGTTGGGCCGAGCTTGTTAAGTCATGTAGCATTATAAACCTGATTTGCTCCTTATGTATTTTTATTTTATCTTATTAAAGTATTCTCACTTTATTTTCCTAAAGTATTCAAGTTTGTCTTTTATGAGCCTTTAAGACCTTGTCCTATTGAAGTCTTTCAAACTTTTCCTCTCCCAAGCTTTTGAACTCCTCCTGATTGAAGTCTTCAGACTTTTCTTTGACAAAGTCTTTCAGACTTGGTTTCTTGAAGTCTTTCAGACTTTAATTTCTAAATTTTCTTAGACTTTATTCTTATGGGCCTCTTATTTAGCTTTCTCCTTTAGGTGAAATTCTTTAAATAATTCCATTAGATAAATTATCTAAAGGAATTCCTTCAAACTTTTTGTCTGAAGGTTTCTTTCTCTTTTCCTTTCCTGGGCAAAATCTCAAAGTTGCCCTTCAACTTTTGTAAGTGACCTATTTTCTCCTTATATGACCTTTGCCAAAGGGAAACTATCCTTCATATTTTTATAAATTAACCTTCCTAAAGGGCACATACCCTTCAAGATTTTATAAATGCAATTTTCCTGAAGGGCACATACCCTTCAGGTTCCTCAATTTAGAACCTTACTGAAGGGTGAGTGCCCTTTGGTACTTTGTATTTGTCCCTTAAAAAATATATTTTGATATTTATCTAAGGGTAACTAACCTCCAATATTTATATAATGTACCTCCCTGAAGGGCAATTGCCCTTTAAGATTCTTGACCATCCCTTTCTCTCAGCCCTTTTGCTCAGTGAATTTCCCATGAATAAAATATCCATGGGAATTGTTTTAGGTTCCTACTCTTTATCCTTTTCATAATTTGGATGTTTCTAAATCATTTTACTATGGGAAAAATGTTTGTGAGAATTCAATTTGGACATCTCATTGCTTGTAAATTCAGACATTTGACTCTTTGTGACTTCTAAAAAGAAAGAAGTCATGTACCCATAGAAAATTGATTTGTACTGTCTAGAGTAATTTGGGTTTTTAAACTTGAATGACTTATACTAAGAAAATATTCATAATTAAATCACTTTTGGAAACTTGATTTACACTACTATGAGTAATTCAAACTTTTGGGCCCTTCCTACTTTAGGGCTTTTACAACTGATTACTCATAAAGTGGAGTAAGTTAAGTTGCCCCAAAAACCTAAATTGTCACAACTAGAAAACCCAAATTCTTCTTAATGAGAAAAATTGAACCCTTCTACTCAAGACCAATTCAAGGTTTTAGGATCCTACTACTTTCCACTTCAGAACTTTGGCATGCTTCAAATTAATAAGGCACTTAAGTCATGGGCTATTGAAAGTCCGAAGTCTCCCAAAGACTTAACAATTTCTTTCTTGAAATTTCCCTTTTTCATACTTTGGTAAATTTTTATATGGGGGCCAAGAAATGGCCAAAATTTTGGTGACTCACAGGGAAGCATGCCTATTATGCTTTGATGAACCCAACACTTTCACTTCACCTGATCCATTGGGCATGGAGTCACTAATTTTTAGAGAAGGCTAGCTTTATCTAAAAATATCCCTTGAAGCAACAATAAAAACTAAAATGAAACAGACTATGATCAAGGCACTTAGGGAAGGGAAAACACATAACTTAAATGGATGTGCATAAGGCACTTAGAAGAAAACATGAAAAAATACAAAAGGTACAATATATACAATGATTACAAACTCTCAATAACAAGGCTTTAGATGAATCCCATTGACTAACATTGGTATAAACTTTCCATATAATTGAGTGAGTTGGAAGGCATCATGATATTTGAATCCATGGATAAAATAAGGGCTACTCCACAAGCTATCAAACTTGGTATGGTTACCTAGTTTGGCCTTATTTGAGTCCCATTTGATAACTAGGTCTCCCTCCTTGAAATTATTTTCCATGGCTCTCTTGTCAAAATAATTTTTGACCTAAGCTTAATGTGACTCCTATGTCTTCATTTCAATGTCCCTTGTCTCCTCAAACTTTGTGAGTTATACCAATCTCACATTCATGGGTTCCTCTTCTAGTAGCTCTAGCTGATGGGCTAGTTATAATGCAAGCAACTCAAGAGAGATGGGTAACTTGGCATCCCTTCCATATATTAGAACATATGGATAATTAAAAATAATAGCTTTAGTAGTTACCCAGTTGGCACATAAATATGTCTTCAACTTGGTGTGCCATGTCTTTCGATTCTCCTCCATAGTCCTCTTGATGATCCTCAATAAATTTTTATTTGTGGACTCAGCCAACCCTTTGCCTTTAGGATAATAATTTGAGGAAGTGATAAGGTAGATGCCCATCTTGAGGGCCCATTCACTTGTTTTCAAACTAGGGAAAGCTAATGCATTATCACATATGATAATGGATGGAACACCAAACTTGGTCACAATGATGTCAAATAAATCTAAGACTACACTTTTATTAGCTTCCTTCAATGTAATGGCTTCTAACCACCTAGTGAAGTAATTAGTTGTAGTAAGTACCCACTTATGCCCTACACTTGATGGGGGGTTAATCACACCAATGAAATCCAAACCTCACTTCATGAATGGTTGCTCCACTTGAATCAAATTAAGAGGGAAAGATGATAACCTTTGCTTACCCATGAAGAAAGCACATTCCTAACACCTCTTCACCCATGCATAAATGTCTTTGAAGAGGCTAGACCAGTAATAACAAAACCTCATGATCTTTGTTACTATAGTATTTGGAGAAAAATGACCTCATGCAGGTCCATCATGGAAATGCTCCAAAAGCTTGGATACTTGATCATCATCTATGCACCTCAAGAGCACTCCATTGAGGTCCCTTATAAATAAAAACCCCTTAACTAAAACATAAGGTATGTAATAAAGTCTAAAATACCTTTTTTTTCCATACCTTGAGGGCACTCACCTTAGTTAGTAGAAAGTGCATCATATCATAGAGCCAACTAGTGTGAGGTGGATGTGCATCTGCTTGTGGGTTATCTTGTGTTACCAAGATGACCTATTTATCTTCATGAAGGCTATCAACCATATACTCACATAAGCCTTTACCTCTTACTAGCTTAGTGACCTTGATATCCACGTCATACTTCATGACCTTAGTAATCCAACCAACTTTTTTTTCTCAAATCCTTGTTAATAAGGAAGTCTCTTACTCTAGGATGAGACACCATAAGGTAGATTTTGATGTTGGAGAGCATTAGCCTAAACTTTTTATGACTCCTTACTTCTAAAAGGACTTACTTTTCTATAAAGGTATACCTCACCTCATACCCTTCAATCCCTTGATTGAAAAATTCTAATGGCTACTCAAGTCCTTCACCATTCCTTTGCATTATCATAGTTGATATGTTATCAATATTGGAAAAATCATACAAAATGAAATCCCTTGAGAAATCAAGATTCATAAGTGTGGGTGCTTGAGTAATGGCTTGTTTGATAACCTCAAAGACTAACTTAATTTTAGTTGACCAAGTGAACCCTTGGTTCTTCTTCATCATAACAGTGATGGGATTGACCAAACTTGAAAATCTAGGGATAAATCTTCTCATGAAGTTTATCTTTCGAAAGAAACTTTGGAGTCCCTTCTTATGCTTGGGTAAAGATAAGGCCAAGATGACACTTATCCTATCAGGATTAATGGATAACCCTTCCTTTAAGATGATGTGGCCTAGTAGCTTGCCTTCATGCATGAAAAACATGTACTTCTTAGGATTTAAATAAATCCCATACTCTCTACATCTCTAAAAAATCAGCCTCAGGTGGTTCATGTGCTCACTGGCATTCTTGGAGAAAACTATGATGTCATCCAAGTATACCATCACTATTTGATTTAGTAGCCCTTATAAATCCATGTCCATGGATCTTTAGAAAATTTCACTAGTATTTTATATGCATACATGCCTCATTTGGTGGTGACAATAGTTTTATACCGATCTTCATCTTTCACCTAGACTTGGTTGTAGCTTAAAAATCCATGCAATAGAGAGAAGCATTCTGATCTTACAACTACTTGGAGAAGTTTCTCCATAGATCTTAGAGGGTAGTGATCCTTCAAAGAGACTTTGTTCAAATTTTTGAAGTCCACACAAAACCTAATCTCCTCACTCTTCTTCCTTATGGGCACCAAGTTGGCTACCCATGATGAGTGTTTGATGGGAAAGATGATCCTAAACTTGATTAACTTGGTTAACTCTTTCCTAATTAGTTCTTCTATCTTGGGGTTGATCAGATTTTACTTCTACCTTACATGCTTGGCATTGGCCACCAATTTTATGGTACGCTAGGCTAACTTTAGATCAAAACCTTTCAAGTCACTATACTCTTAAGAAAAAATGTCTACATATTCTTGGAAAAGTGCTATGAAAGCCCGTCTCTCAGCCTTACTACTTACCTTCCTAAGTTTTAGAAGCTTATCCTTGAAGATGAAGACTCTCTCATAATTTTATTTATTAGTAGACATTACTACTCTTTCCTCACGTGGTCTCCTTCATGAAAAAGGACCTCAAGCATAACCACCCCCTTAGGAAATTTGTTCAAATTTAGCTAAAAAATTTGATCCTCATATTGATACTATAATTTATCTTGATTGGAGGAGGAAAACTTAACTTCCTGCTATAATAAATAAGTAATTTTCTTGTCACTTTCAAAAACCTACTAGTGAGCTTCATTATCTAGCACTGATGACCTCACCACCACCTTAACATGTGGTTGAACCTTAGCTTCTTTCAACTCACTTGGAATGTCAAATTGAGATCCCATGGTTGCTAACCTATCAGCATGCTAGTTATAATTTCTTGGGATAGTTTGAATGTCAAAGGCCTCAAAATCTTCAATTAGGTCTCACACTCTATTTTTGTAGGACCTCATCAAGGAATTCTTTGTAATGTTTAGGCCTTTAACTTGGTTTACTATGATCTCTCTATCCCCATAAACTTGTAGAATTTTTATTCCTCTTTTATTGGCCCATTTAAGGCCATGGATCAAGCCTTCATATTCTAGTACATTTAAAGAGCAAATAAAATAAAACCTGTAGGAAGAGAAAAGAATGTTACTCAAAGCAAAAACTAACATTTCCCCAACACCTACACCATTTTTTCTCCTTAAGACATCATAGAATAATTTACATAACCCATTGGGGTTTTCTTTAGGTCCAATGAGGGAAGACATGGGTTGATTCTCTTCATGTAACATATAGACACCCATGTATTTTTCCTCAACACCTTCCAAAGGGTTTAAAAATTGGTTATCTCCCCATAGATCATCCAATAATAAGTCTAGAACCTCTTCAAGATGAGTGTTTATCTCCTAACCAATTGTAAACTCATCCTCATCAAGGATAGTTAAATTGAGGTTTACGTTATTTGGCTAATGGGGTTCATTGTGGAATTGTGTCATGGGTTCAACCTTGATTGAGACCTTAGTACCATACCTTGTTTTGAATGCTATGTAAGACCAATCCGCTACAAGGAAACCCCTAATATTGGCTATGAACTCCCTAGGGAGACACAAAGTAAAGTGAGGAGTAACATAAAGGATCAACACATCCTACACCACAAAAATGCTAGGACAAGTATGCATACTTAAGCTCAAATTCTTGATGATGCCTGATGGCTTTATGGAAGAACCATCAAGATACAAGAATATATTGGTGTGAATCTCATATTTGAGGTTTAGATGATCAGATATAGACTTTGGCATGACTAAGGTGCTAGCCCCACTATCTACCAAGTAGTTGTGTACCAAGGAATCATTGATGATTAATGAAATATAGAATGGAGGGGGCTTGGTCACACTACTTGACCTTTCTCCCCAAGGATTATTGGCTACATTAGTTAAGACCTCAGCTTCCTTACTTGGTTGTTTACTTGCAACTATTGCAACACTCATCTTAGACAATCCTTCTTGAAGGATGTATACTTAGATAGGCATGGAAAACATGTCCCAAATTAGTACACTTACGTTGGATTTTTTCATTTTCTCCATAATGTTGATTAGCATATCACTAGATTCTACTTATTTTTTGGGAGCCACTATTGTTGGCTTTTTTAATGGAGTGGTGATAAGAGGTTCTTTGAAAGCTTCTTTATTGTCACCCATATTCCTTCTCTTAAACCTTATGTTTGTTGAGACTAGGTTGTGAGCCAAATTAGGAGTGGCTTGTTGATTAGATGCATAACACTCCTCTTATTCACTGGTGACCATTGTGGCCTCTGGATGGTTTGACACCTAATTCAAGCCTTGCTCTTTTAGAGGCTAATCTTGCTTTGTCATCATGGGAACCTCCATGACTTGGGCCATAAGGGATTGGTTGTATCCATAAATAACACCCTGCTACCATTGGTCATTAAATACCTAGTTAGAGCCATTAGTTGGGATAATGGATTACCAAAAAGAATGATTCCAAGGCATTATCCCTTCAGCCTTGTGAGTCTATTACTATAAATTAGAACTAAAGAATTGGATGGGCTTGTAGTATTTGGATTATAATTATGTTGTCTAACATAATTAGGCTACCCTTGCCCTTAGAAATTTCCTTTTTAAGGTTATCTATTTACTTGATAAGGTTTATACTAAGGATGGTATGGATCTTGATATGGTTTTATATAAGCTTGATAACTCTTGACATTAACCACATCATTCCCTAAATATTGAAGCATGCTTTTTATTTCCAAGTAATTATTTTGCTCTTGGGAGTCACTGAATCCACTAGTGGAGGCCCCCTCTTACTTTGGTGAAGGCATAACAACAATCATTAGAGTTAGAAGTATAACATCAAGTGGAGGAATGACTATAGGAGGTGGTCTGGTCTCAAGAAAAAAGGCATTGGGGGTCTAGGAATAAGCTTTCCCACTTAAACTAGATAATTTTCTACTTTAATGGCCACCTCGTATGCATTTGGTAGTATGTCCCCCTCCGATGGATTGAATCATTACAGCTATATCACTATTGAGAGCCTTCAAGTAATACAAGAAATCAAAGTTTAGAGATGGTATAATAACTACTATAATTCTCTCCCATGCCTTATAAAATCTCATATTGAAGTCTTATATGATTTCATGGGGAGCTCTCTTGATTATGTTAGCTTATTTACAAGTGACAAATGATCACTCTTATCTGTAAGCCTTTTACATAGGGCTATTCCCAACTCATACCATGAGTAGATAGAATTAGGATCTAGGCCCCTATACCAATCTAATGCCTTTCCCTTGAAAGATACAACCAATATCCTAACAACCATGTTTTCTACTGTGATATTGTGAATGTTGTAGAAATTAGCTATGTCCATTATGTGCTCAATAGGAGTTACATCTTGATCCCCTATGTAATATGAGAAAATTTTGAGGGATGCTATTAGCATAGGGTCATATTGTGGCAAGTTTAAAGTATTGTGGTTGCTAAAGCCCATAAAATCTCTTTGGGGAATCATGGCAGCAAGAGGAGCTAACACAGATCTTCTTGCATAAGTATGCCTTATGACTGGTTTAGGAAAATGATGCCCTACATATGTATGAGTATGGGAAAAACTTAACCTTCTTGATAATTTTAAAGGTAATTCAATAAAATAAAAAGGAATACCTACAAAATTCAATCTTGTAGTCACCTTTGGCATGAAAGATAGTTACTGCTCTACCACCAGATAACTGGGTGTTCTTTAGAGTCACCAGATGCTAGAAGATGAAATATACCACTACTAAAAACTCATCAAAATAGCATCAAAATTGACCAATCTTCCATAAAAAATGGATATGAAAATGGTAATGAGTCCCATCAAGCATGCCAGAACTATTATAGTTATAAATTACATCCTTGTAAGAGAGTTCTTTAGGCTATCTCACTTCTAGCTACAAGCATGGGGACAACCTCAGGATATGGGTATCCTATGGTGAGGTTGAACCTATAAGATTTTTTATGATGCTATTTCCTCAGGTGCTTCACTTTAGCTCTTGATTCTCACACTAAAATATACTTATTAGATAAGGAAAATGTGTAGGAAGATGACTAAAAATAAATCTAAACTAAGGAAGGTGATGCACCAAAAAGAAATCATCCACTTGGTCTAGAAAAGAGCCAACTACTGATGAACCCAAATAGGACATAGGCTATTCTAGTTTTATCTCAAGGCCATAGGCATGGAGCTTTTATGTGGAGATTGAAGGGAAGCCTTGTGCTTTGAAGGATAATAAAAATAGGTCTATGGGAGACACTTTGAAATGGTAACACTTCAAAGAGAGCTCGACAGATAGAGATTTCACGTAATCCTACACAAAACCAAAAGGATCAAAAGTAAGGTGTTGGAAAAAATCATAGGTAATGAATGACAATCATACATTCTACAAATGAAACCAAATGTGAACACTTGTTTTAACCAAAAATAAAAAAAGTCTTCCTTGTATTTCTTCAAAAGAGTCTTTTGCAAAGTGATTTTTGCATAGTAATCTTATCACCAGTCAAGGGATCATGTCTTGGCTCTCAATCCTCTATTTATATCAAAAAAGGGGGGGGAGAGAGAAAGGGAAGAAAGAATAAGTCATCGAAGGCTAGGACCCTGATGTCATCCTCCTTTATGTCACTAGATGTGCCATTGAGGATAGCTAAATAATCCTCTTGAGTCCCTCCCATCTTCAAGTTTCTCTTTAGCATATCTAAAGAGCCATGCTAAAATTAGCTGGAACATCCCTTCCTTATACAACTATAATTAATTTTGCATTTAAAATGGCATGGTCACTTTCATTTTCACATGTCTCATTAAAGAAGAAGAGGTCTCCATCTATTTTAACCTGCATGATCCATGTTGCATTTAAATGAAACAACTATTTATTGATGACCACATTAAAGGATGGGAAATGTCATTAAATGTCCATCTACTAGCCACTTAGACTCTCCCACTCTGATTGGTCACCTTTGTGCCACTTATCCTATGCTGATTAGCCATTGGATGCTACCTCAAATCCTTGATTTGCACCATTGGACTGAGCCTTTTAAGTCATGCAACTTTAGAAACTCATTGCTCCTTGCATGTATTTTAGGTTTTTTCTTGTTGAGGTCTTCTCACTTTTTTCCTCAAAGTATTTAGGTTTTATCCTTTGCAATCCTTTTTTACCTTGCCCTGGTGAAGTCTTTTGGATTTTTCCTCTCCCAGGATTTTAGACTCCTCCTAATTGAAGTCTTCAGAGTTTTCTTTGACAAAGTCTTTCAGATTTTACTTTTTGAAGTTTTTTGGACTTTATTCTTGTAGGCCTCTCCTTCTTCAACTTTCTCCTTCAGGTAAAATTCATGAAGGAATTCCTTTGGACAAATTATCTAAAGTAATTCCTTCAAAATTTTTATCGAAAGGTTTCTTTCTCCTTTCCTTTCCCATGAAAAATATCAAAGTTTCCCTTTAGCTTTTGTAAGTGCCCCATTTTTGCCTTGGATGACCTTTAGTAAAGGGCACCTATCCTTTAGCTCCTTAAAAATGAACCTTCCTGAAGGGTACATACCCTTTGGTATTTTGTAAATGTAATTTTCTTGAAGGGCACATACCCTTCAGGTTCCTTAATTTATAACCTTCTTGAAGGGCAAGTGCCCTTCAAGATTTCATCTTTATCCCTTCAAAAATATTTTTTGATCTTTCCCAAATGGTACCTAACCTTTGGGATTTATATAATGTACCTCCTTGAAGGGCAAGTTCCCTTCAAGATTCTTGACCATCCCTTTCTCTTAGCCCTTTTTCTTAGAGAATTTACCATAGATAAAATGCCCATAAGAATTATTTTGGGTTCCTGCTCTTTCTCCTTTTCCCACTTCAGATGTTGCTTGGTCATTTTACCATAGACAAAATGTCTATGGGAATTCAATCTGGAGTTCTCATTGCTTGTAACTTTAGACATTTGACTATTTACAAATTCTAAAAAGATAGAAGTCATGTACCCCCAGAAACCCAATTTGTACTATCTAGAATAATTCAAGTTTTTAAACCTGAATGACTTATACTATTATAAAATTTATAATTAAATCACTTTTAGAGACCTAATTTGTATTACCATGAGTAATTCAAACTTTTGGACCCTTCTTAATTTAGGATTTTTATAACTAATTACTCATGAAGTGGACTAAGTTGAGCTACCCTAGAAACCCAAATTTATCACTACTAGAAAACTTGAAGTCATCCTAATGAGAAAAACCCAACCCTTCTTCTCAAGACCAATTCAGGGTTTTAAGAGCCTATTACTTGATACTTCATAACTTTGGCATGGTACAGCTTAATAAGCAACTTAAGTCATGGGCTGTCAAAAGTCCAAAGTCTCCTAAAGACTTGCCATTTTATTTCTTGAAAGTTCCCTTTTTCTTACTTAGGAAAATTTTGATATGGGGGACAATAAATGGTCAACATCTCTTAAATTAGAATTGTGGATAAGTAGATGTGAAAATAATGATCTTCTTCTTCTCTCTAATAAATGGTAGAAAGAATCCATATATATAGTTGGATCTAACCCTAAACCCTTTTAAAAGTGTAGTCGATAGAGTTGGCTGAATCAACCCCATATCATTGATTGATAAAAGTAAGTTAAGTCCTATATTGGGTTGGCCAAGTCTGACCTAGACCTGTAATATGCTAATATATTTTAAGAACAGGGTTAACCTAGGCTAACATTGTTTGGAAAATATCAAAAATCATTTTTAGCTTAGGTAGGGGTTGTTTAAGGTGGTGAATTTATTGGAGGAGTGTGTAAGAGAGGTGTCAAAGCTTAGGGAAGTGTATATGAGAGGTTTGTATTGATTTTAAGTGGTGGTATAGGGGATAACAATTTTGAAAAGTACTAATGGTCTACCCACCCCTTTCCTCTGCACCTTTTAGGGCATGCATTTAGAGAGATTGAGACTCGATGGGTTGCTAAAAGAAAGAAAGCATCGATAATTTATAAAGTATAAAAATATTATGTGTATACACTAGGTTCATCTATTGATCATGCTATTAGAGCTATCAAACATCCCCATATATCAATAAACCTCCCCTTGAGCACATCATTGCTTTATACTTCTAATGCGGGACTGGGTTATGTGATTATAAAATTGTTTCCCCAAAAAAAATCTACTATTTCTAAATCCTTAATGGGAAACATTGACCCTTCAACCCAATTAATGGTTTCAATACCTATATCAACTCAAACTTTGGGTACACATCCTTTGGTGACTTATCAAACTTCAAACCTTATTGATAAAAATGTGCAAGTTATTTTCCAAACTATACAAATTTTGAAAGATAAGGTTACAAATATGGAACAAAATTCTATGAAGTCACCTTATGATATTTATTCTTTTCATAAGCTTATCATACCTAAAATATTTTAAAACCCATGCTAATTGGTTTTATTACACCTAACTTCACATTTTATGATGGTAAGGGTGATCTTGAATGAAATATTTGATCTTTCTATGAGACATGCCTTGATTATGATTATAATGATAAAATTTTAATCAAATTATTTCTAAGGAGCCTTAAAGACTATGATCTAATGTGGTTCTATAATTTACCAATCCAATCAGTAAAAGCATTCAAACCTCTTGTAGATTAATTTTTGGCACACTTCTTTATTAACATTATTTAAAAGGTTTTTTTTCTATCCCAGCATACCCCATTCAATTTTTAAATAGGGACCCACTTTATTGAATAAATTTATTTCTATTAAGATCTATGAGGTAACCTAAGCTTGTTTCCTAAAAATTAAACTGACCTAATGCACATTTAGTATTATAAACTAAAGATATACTTAGGCTTGTCTCGAGTTATATTTCTAGCCTTTGGTTTATTTTATGCATATTTGTCTAAGTCTTTTTTGATTCTAACGATTTGTGAAGTTTGCTTGTTTAATTTGAAAGCATGAAAATTTTTCTAGACTAACCAACTTACGTGTTTTTCAAGGTTTTGTTATTTCATGTTTTACCTTATGTAGATGCTTATTTACTTATAATTATTTCTAATTTTCACCTAGACCCTTACTGAGTCACCAAATATTTCCATATGGCATTCACTCACTCTCTTATATCCCCAGAGGTAAGTGAAGTATGATTTATATTTTAATGTTCTAAAAAAAGGTTTTATGCCACTATGTATTATAATCACACTAGCTCACAACTTTTTAAAAACTTAGAAATATATAAAAGGACTCTCAGGTGAGAAAGAATTAAGTATCATGCTAAGTGTCATCATCATACTCACTTAGTGAATATTAGATTGAATTTTAATGTAAAAAATTCTCGGGCCAATAGAGCAATGAAAACCATCCACGTATCATGATCCCACAGACCCATAATTGTCAAAGACATCTGATAAATTTCAAAGTCCCCAAGGTAGGTGGGACATTGAGATATATCCATATGTCATCATATCACTCACCCAAATCTTACATAGTTATAAAATGGAGTAAAACACTTTCAAGACTAGAAAAGTGATGATAACCCTCCATGTGTCATGATCATGCAAGCCTGAGGCTATAAAATAAATAGTCAATAAAGAATAAGCCTAGGTAGTAGTAATATGATGCTCTTCAAGGAAGCAAAATGTCACCAAGTTTCAAATGGAAGTGATAAATAACTTATAGAAAAATTAAGAGAATCCACTTGACACTGAGGACTATAAAAGGCAATGACACTTCACCAAGAAAATAAAAAATATGAAAATTGAAGAAAACAAATAAATCTAAGACCATTGATGTCAATAATCTGCATGAATTGATTGATTAAGTGCATTTAATTCAACAAAAGTGAAGAATCTAAAATCAATATATGTGATAAAATAACCCAATTATAGATACATTTCCATCTAAGGAATAACTACTAGTGAAAATTTAAACTCTCCAACAACCATTAAATTCCACAATTTTAGAAAACTAGAGCTCTAATTATGAAACAATGGCATCTAATTAAAAACTACCATCACCCCATCTGCATATTCCAATGTAGGACCTAAATATTACACTTGTATAAGGTTTTATGAAGTTACCCACAACCACAAATTCAAACATTACTATACTATATGATATGTCAAAGCCATAAAACCTTGTGTCCCTAGAGATCAACTCTTGTATTTTACATGAAGATACAATGAGGACCTAGCGGTCATAAAATCAATAGGCCTAAATAATACTATGATAAATCATGAGGTAATGACTTGTATTGACCTATTATTTGATTTATTTATGATTACCCAAATTTGTGGAAAAATCATGAATTTTTACCAATGTAACACCCCGATGGCATATATTAGTGGGCATGCCTTTGAAAAACACTATAGGCTCCTCCTCCTAAAATGGATTATAATCAATTCCTAGTCAATTCATGGATTTATTCAAACAATACAACCAATAAATTATGAGAATCGATTAGCAACTTTAGTACCTTCATAATCAGGGGCCTTATTTCTACTATTCCCATTACATTTTTTAGACCTAGAATCTAAATTACTATGGATTTGCTAAACCATATTATAAATTAAATTAATGAGTTTTGGATACCTTTTTTGGAAACCATCCTCTCTTATACCAAGGTCATATCTATTGGTGATATCATTATTTCTAATTTTATCAGCCAGGTCCTTAATCCAGACAACAAATAAGATAACTTCTATATGATGTCATATCTAGTAGATGCTATAACAAGGACTATTCAATCAATTTTTAAGGAGACTTGGGAGCCATCAATTGAATATCCTAAGAACTATAATTATGATGAATTTAATATTCTTCATATACATAAATTTAGGAAGAACATGACAAAAATGACCAATACCTTATATCCAATGGCATACCAAGCCATTTATGGTAAGGATATGCCTAGATTGTCTAAAAAATCCAAAGAACTATTAAAAGGATTGGTGAATATTGGCTCTATCTAGACTATATGGTACTCAAAATAGAGGGAACCAAATATCCTCATATGTATCTATCCCAATTAGTCCCAGATAAGGTGGTAGAGTAGGAAATTCTAGCCTAGTTAGTTGATTTTATGGATGTTAGACTAAAACATGATAGACAAGGAGTTGTCCACCCACATCCTATCAACATTGGTATAATTTAATAAAATAGGTGGTAACATTTACATCTAGTGGGAAAAATTAGAAACCCCTATAAATTTAAGTGGGCAACTTATAAGAAATGGAATCTAAGGCAAGGGTTAGGAAACACTTGAATAAAGTCTGGGGAAAGGTAAAGATTAATTATGGCCATGTATCATATCTATCTAATGAAGTATTTATAAATTATTTAAATGATATAGAGGTCCACACCATAATAAAATAGGAGAATATTTATATGGTGGTGGATGGGTAGATACAATATCATCTAGAAACCACCAAGGAAGAAGTTAGGAAAATTAAGATAGAGCATTGGGTTTTAATATCTCCTCAACATTCACTTATTAAGGTTATTAGAATAGGCTATCCCATCATGACAAACACCTATGGGAAGTGGATATGAAGTCAACTAAAGACCTACACAACATTATGTCCTAGTGGTCATAGTTGTAAACACCACCCTAGTGACCACCCTTCCACAACTAATGAACACTACTCATGGTCTTACAGTAATAACCTAGTCCAAAGGAGAATTATTTATGTTTCCATTTCTTCCACTTACAATAGTTTATTAGGAAAGTCTCTCATCTTAGCGCCTACCAATTTATAGTTTTGTTTGAATCATCCCCCAATCTAAACTATTACATAATCACCTTAATCAACATCTCCTTTCCCTAGTCAAGCATTCACTTCCCTAGGTTCACCCCCAATATTCACTATTTACCTCACCTCATCAACAGATTTTTCCCCATCACATTCATCTAATATTATTTCACCCCTTTAAGCATCAACTTATACTCCTAAAAGATACCCTTTGTATACAAGAGGAAGAATGTAGTTCCTTAGGTTCTTCCCTAGAACACCCTGGTAAAGGAGGCCTCAAAGGATAGGCCATAATAAAAATTAGATAAAATAAAAGGTTCTAGAGCATCATAACCTATAGTAATAATATATAATTAAAAATAGTGGTTTGTCAAGGAGGAATAGGAGAATAAAACAAAGACATCCTTTTTTGAAAACATAAGTGAGACCATAAAGAGTGACCCTAGTGATGAATGGTTATCAGAAGAGGCTCAGTTAGGCGACATCGAGATCCTAAAGACTAATTCAATATCAACTAGACTAATTTAGGACTAATATGGAGATAAAAGAGATGAAGTAGATTATAATCCCCTAGATTTTATGCATGGGAAACCCATGGACCTATCTCTAGCCTCAGTACCTCCCAATAGAATAATGATACATGTAGTAATAGTTTCCCTAGTTGTTAATTCTCAAGTGGTAGGTATACAAGATCCTCATTCTTTACCTACTATAAAAATTAGTATTTTAGTTAGTGCATCTACTATAAAGCCCATTCTAAAATTCCATATCATAGGTCTAGTAATCTAGGCTATGGTTCCCCCAACCAACCTTCAAAGGATTATACTAGAGTCACTTTCACATAAGTGATAAATTATTTATAGAATTTTCTTAGTATCCCTCCTACCTATTCATTTTTTTCTTCACCATGCCCTTAATCCTATAGACTCAATAAGAAAGTGTAATTCAAAGATTTGGTCTCCACCATCATTATTTTTCCCCATTTACTCCCTCCTAACCATACATTCAATTGGGTCTAAAAATTGGTCATGTTTCCCAAACTAAAACCACAACCATTACAACATAAAAGGAGGTGGAGAAAGGAAATATAGTAATTGACATAGTGATCCCAAAGGAGGTCACTGGTTGGAGAAAATATATTCCCCCTTTCCCTCAAATGATAGCATCTTATTCAAAGCCTATGCTCCCTCTAGGACAATACCCATCTACCACTCCCATATGGAAAGCTAAACCTTCACAAAAACCAACTACCTTGAACATCCTTGAATGGATCCATAAAATTCAATAGGTAGAATAAGGTAGGTGAGACTTAATTATTAGTGAACAACCAATAGTCAACTTTCACTTTGACATAAAAATGAATAATAGGATGAAGGCCAAAATAAAAACTATAATGGATGAAGGACATAAGGTGGAATTTGAGAAAAGAGAAGATGTCGTCTCTTTAAGAAAGAGAAGAAAATTAATTCCCTTAGATGTCATTAATTATATATAATATCCCTACACCTTTGTAGACTTTGTGGGGGGAGTAATAAAATAAATGTTTAGAGGCTTTGATCAAGCCATGGAGGTACTACAAGGAAGAGGTACCATACAAACTTTGAGGGACATCATGGACAACATGAAAGTAGCATCTCAAAATTTGTATGGCATTATCTAGTTCATAAGAAGTGAAAAAAAGGAATAGTAACCCAAGTGGGCATATGCATACACCCTTGATGGCATGATAAAGAGAATGGAGGCCAGAATCAATTTCTCAATCCAAGTAACCTAAAATAAATCATGTAACCATATAAACTTAATAAATACTCTAAATTCAGCATGGGCCTTAAACTACATAGATTCTAAGAGAAATATCTTGATTAGATGACATCAATAAATGTATAATTTAGTTCAATATCTTACCAACTTTGAAGATAAAGCTATTAAAATTTTAGGGGAAATGAGAAACAATAATGTGATTAACCACAATGAAGAATTGGTCTTTAGGTCCATCATTGAAGATCTCTTTTAAATGATAGAATAGATTTTAAGGTAGAGGTCTATGAAGTGACATTTAAGACTTAGGAATACTTACTACAATTGATAAAATTTTCTAGATGTCAGATTCTTAACATGGAAACTCTTTATGTGGATCTTGGGGATGCATTAAAAACACATAGAAAGATGATGTATAAAATCCCTTAGATTTTTAAAAGGATTCTATTAAACTTCAAGGAAAATACAATGTAATTTTAGGTGAGTCATGACCTATATTTGTAAATTCAAGTGAGTAAGCAAGCACCTATGGCCACCATACCTCTATTGGCTATTTTAGTTGCAACTACTTAAAAAACACCTAGATTAACCACAACTTCAACTAATGTTACAACTATAAAAACTATTGGGGCCCAAGTATCAACAACTATTATAGCCTCTTCTTAGACATTTCCACTTATATTTACATCATTTGTTTATAATAGAATGTTGTTTGAATTATGTTTTGTCCTTTGTAAATGTTTGGTTATGGTGTGGTCATGTATATACTAGTGATGATGAAACTTTGAGAATGGATTGAAAGATGAAGTTTCCCCATCCCAACATTATATATACATGTATCTCCCACATTATAAATGGAGGATAAATTTTAATTTCAATATAGATAGACACCTTTCTAGTTGTTCTAAAAAATATGTGTTCCATACTTTTCTATTTCATGTCTATGTTATAGTTTTTATGTGTTTTATTTTACCATTAGCTTAGTTTCTTGATATATTTTATAGTAGTTTCAAATACATTGTGGTTAGTTATTACTGTATTTTATGAATTAAAATATGCAACAATAATTCTAGGTTAGTAGATCTTATTTTATTGTAGCAAGTTTACTAGTTTAGTCTCTAAATTTGAGTAGAAACTCCATTTGATAAAACTTCCTAGATTGAGCCATAGCTAGTCAAAGGTGCTATTTGGTATTATCTATAATAATTTATTGAGAAATGTCATAGTAGTATTAATGACAACAACTTTTAGCTGATAACTAATTGTTAATTATATCATATTCCTCAGATCTCTTCACTATGTTTGTCAGTTTTATGTGATAATGTAATGAACTTAAAGCATTAATCCTTTGGTGTTTGTGCTTATTTTGAGGTTGGTTAGAAATAATCCATGTACTCTATTTATAGATCCTCTTTCCTACCTTACCCTTCCCTCTATTTATGGTTTCTTTGAATCTTTCCCGCTTTAGTTCAGTCCATCTCCATCCTATTCAAACCGAGTGATCTAGGATCCATATCCACATCTGAATCATCCTAGTTAACATTTTATTTGCTCATTTCCATCCCACCATTTGTCACTACAACAACCAATACCTAAAACTTGTGCCTCAAAGAGAAGTCAAACTTCATCAAGATCCCAAAATTTTAGAGGTTACCTCATGATAATTATCAGGTGTGCATAAAATTAACATCAATAGAGAATTAAATCTAAAACTAGAAGGAGGTCCTCTTTCATTAATAAAAAGGGGAAATCACCAAAGTTTCATTTCATATACCTAAAAGATTGAAAATATCCACCTCTAGAAATAACCTAATGCATTAGCCCTTATAAACCCATTGAAAGGTTAGGTTAGATAAAGGTGTCTAGAGGAGGTCCTAGGCTTAGTCATATAACCCAAATATAATACAAACTCCTTTATATAAAATGGCCCACCCATGGTTAACTAGTTATACCTTTAGCATTTTAGAAGGTTTTCATGATCTGCCTCAAAATCTTGAGAAATACGTCCCTCTATTTTCCCCTTCAAGAGGTAAGACTATCGAAGAACACGTCAAAGACTTCAAAACTACTCTGGGAATATTTAATATGGTCTATGAGGATGTAACTTGTAGGATTTTTCCATTTATATAATAAGATGTCACCTATGACTAGTTCCTTAATATTGTTGAAGGTTCTATAAGGTCTTGGATTGAATGTCAAAATGATTTCTTAGGATAGTTTAGTCAAGTTACTAATCCTAACATAGTATACCAACACTTTGTTAGCATGAAAAAATATCCTAATGAACCCATCAAGGAATTCAATTCAAGGTCACAAAATATTAATAGCTAGGTAGATAACTCATATAAACTATATGTTATCTTGGCCCTTGAAATGTATAATAATGCTTAAGTCCTACCACCATAATGTTTATGCATAGAGAAGCTGATATTACTAATTTGACATAGGATTCAACTAAATTATTAGAGGTTATTAGATAAAATAACCCCTAGTCTCTAAGTTTAGCAAGTCTAAATGTGTACCAAACCTACCCCATGCTAAATCTGATTCTAAATGCTAATCAAAACATTATGGCTTAGAATCAAACCCAGTAATGTATGCAATTTCCTCTATCTAATGCTATACCCAATTAGGATTTGAATTTCCTAAATAAATATATCTAAGATTCTAATCCCCATAGAGTCCAAGATTTAGTCTTAGTCAACACTTTCACCATTCAAGGTGTTACTGCTGACTCTAAAAAAATTGAACTAGATAACATTCAAATAATGGTATATAAATTAAGAAATGAGTTATTAAGCATGAAAAAAAGGATGGATAATGAAAACATCCAAAATATAAACTATAATTTTGACTAAGGTAAAATAGACCATTCAATAGGTCTAGAAACAACATAGATTAGCCACCTAGTAATTGACTAGAGATTAATATTATGGAGGTAGCATTGCCCAACTGGTGTTGAGTTTATAATATAACTCAACACATAGAATTAATTTTCATAGATTTATGTATAAAAATTGATATCTTCTAAGAATAAATGGATAGAGAATAAGGTTCAAAAAATCAACTTGAGCCTTCTTCTTCCATTATCTCTAGCCACACCAACACTACTATGGTCTTCAAAACATATGATTTTACATTTCTAGTGGAGGACAATGAACTACAAGATATTGAAAATGAATCCATGCCTTATAATTATATTAGAGGAGTAATTACAACCTAATAATTAAAAAACCTTTCACTACTTCTATAACTCCAAACAACAGTGCCACCACTCCTTCAGATATAAAGAGCAACAATAGTCTACCTCCCCTAAATGAGAAAGATCAAACCTAGCCTACAAAGTCATATAATAGATGGGATACAATAGATGATATGAATAAGACAATACCTAACATCACATTTTATTAATTATCTTAGATCAATAAATAGAGGGAACTACTATTGAAATCCTTACATGGAATATGTTTTGCAGATAAGTCTAAGACTATCTAGGAAAATGTAATGATTTATAAGGACAAACCTAAGGTCCCACCTTTCTCATTGAAAATAATCATGTTTAATAGGAATGTTAATATTTTTCTGGTAGACTGAGGGGCATTAGATAATGTGATACCCATAATTAAATGTAAGAAACTGGGGTTAACCCTAGACACATCAAAAAGGCTTATCTTACAACTAGATAAATTTGTATTACCTTGTGTAGGGGAATTACTCAATGTGCACATATAGTTAGCATTATATCCACATGTACATTAGAGTGTGTGTGTGTGTGTGTGTGTGTGTGTGTGTGTGTGTGTGTGTGTGTGTGTGTGTGTGTGTGTGTGTGTGTGTGTGTGTGTGTGTGTGTGTGTGTGTGTGTGTGTGTGTGTGTGTGTGTGTGTGTGTGTGTGTGTGTGTGTGTGTGTGTGTGTGTGTCATGGTGATCAACATCATAAAAGCTTACAATTTTTTACTCAACTAGGATTTTTCAAAAATGTTAAATGATTATGTACACACTAATTTATCACATATGTGGCTATCTTAGAAAGGCATGGCCAATCAAATCAAGATTAACTAGGAGCAAAAATTGAAGTACTTGATCACCGAGTATAATGCAAAAAATGAGAAGGTCAACTTCACATCTTCACATGCTGGGATTTACATCTTTACTACAAAACATAGGACCCCATGTTAATAATTTAAAGGATATTTGTAGCTATGGACTCTATATTTTGATGGAACACAATCTAAATAAGGTTTTAGTGTTGGTGTATCCCTAACATATCCATACGGGAATAATATTTTGTCTTATATAGATTATAATTCCCTTACATAAATAACCAAACTAAGCCTAAGGTCCTAATCCTAGGTTTATAGTTCACCTTGAATCATGATGTTAAACAACTATAAATATTTGGTGGTTTTGAGCTAGTGGTCAATTAGATTAGAAGAAACTATTAATGAAAGCTAGCTTATCTAAATAAATAAAAGCATAAATATTGTAACCTAATGGAATCCTTTGAGGATTTCAACATTAGAGTCATCCTAAGGGAAGAAAATAAGGTAGCATATGCATTGAAAGATTTGATATCCAACTTGGAATCACTAAAAAATTATTAGATGCAAATATTTTTGGTGGATCTAGTGCCTTGTCCCTCAGTCCCTAACAATGTAGAAAACTTCTAGGTCTTCGAGGATGATCAATATTTTACCTAATTAATAAATAATGTTGGGGCCTTTGAAGACTAGATTATAGATGAAAAGGAATTTGAATTCCTAGAAGTAAAATACATTGGGAATGATGGTATCATGTAACTTAAAGAGAATGGAATCCCCATGGGGATGGTATCTTTAGAAAGGATCTTTGACTTGGGTCCACAAGATGAAAGACAAAAGTATCCAAAGATAGATCAATATAATTGTGGCAAAGAAAATTTGAGAAATAAGGATTCCCCCCAATATGTCAACATTGGTCTAACTTGTACTCATATGAAAAAAACAAAATTTAAAGGATATACTGATGGAGTACGAGGATGTGATCACCTGGACCTATGAAGACTTGAAGAATTTTAATCCTAGGGTAATCACCCATACTATTCCGTTGAACCCAGATAATAAAATTTTTAATCAATGTCAAAGGCCCATGAATACCATTTTATGACCTCTCTTAGACTAAATTTCATAAGCTATTATATGCTAAAATCTTATTTACTATCAGACATTCTACCTAGGTGGAAAACTTGGTACTTATTTAGGAATAAGAATGACAAAATAAGGATATGTGTCAACTTTAGGAACCTAAACTGATCTTTAGAGAAGGACAACTATCTTATACCTTGTCTAAATGAAGTAATCTAGACTATTAGTGGGTTTAAAATGATGTCCTTCCTAGATGGTTTCTCAGGATATAACCAGGGGATGGTGAAAGCATAAGACTAGATGAAGACAACCTTCACCACAAAGTGGGGGACACATTCTTATAAGAGGATGACTTTCAACCTCATAAACACTATGGAAACATCCCACTGAGCCATGGACCATGCATTCTAAGGACTTATTGGTAAATACCTCATCATCTATATGGATTACCTCACTATATTTTTTAAAGATAGACCAGTTCATGCAAATCACCTACAAAAAGTGTTTGATATATATAGAAGATATGGAGAGTCACTCAACATTAATAAGAGAATATTTGGGGTCATAGAGGGAAATATAATGAGACAAATAATAAAAAAATATGGAATTTATATTGATCCTAAATTCATTAAGTCCATCCTAAAGATAACACCTCCTAATAACTAAAAATAATTGAAATCCTTCTTTGGCAAGTTAAACTTTTTAGGTAATTTCATTTTTAGATTTATAAAAATCATCAAGCCACTAAATTCCATGATAAAAAAGTATATCAAGATATAATAAATAGTGAAGGCCAAAAATTCCTTCTGAGACATCAACATGGCCATTGCTCAAGCACCAATATTGACTAGTCCTCACTTTATCAAGGATTTATTCTTGTATTCCTTTACTTTAAAGCATACCATCACTATAGTTTTCACCTAAAAGGTAGATGACAATGAATACCCATTTGTTTTTATGATTACTAATTTAAATGATGCTAAATTAAAATATTAAATGATAGACAAGTAAATATATGCATTAGTCAAGGCTATAAAAAAGTTCAATCTCTATATCTTAAGGAAAAAAATTCATGATATAGTCCCATACCTATTGGTCAAGCTCACTCTTAACCAAAATGAACTAGATGAAATAAGGGGAAAGTGGATGGTAAAGTTATAAGAGTTTGATCTAGAGATCAGACCAGCCAAGATGGTGAGAGGATAGGGAATATTTTAGCTAATAACTTATATAGACTCCTGCATTCAGTTTAAGTAAGTTAGTGTAGTCCAAGTAGCTAGAGGTGAGTGGTATCATCAGATCATTCTGTTGGAATAATGCATATTTAAGCTTACCTATGGTTAATAGGGTAAGTTATTTATTACCGAGGGTAAAATTTATTTACCTTGGTTAATTTATTTTATTGTTGAGAATTTCTCAACAATATATTTGTTCGTAGTATGAGAAAACAAATAGTTTGTTTTCTCTATTTTGTAATCATTACAAATAGTTTGTTAACATGAAACAAACTGTTTGTATTATAAATACTTTGCATTATATGAGAAATTAATGAGAGATTATTGAGAATATACAGAGAAATTTGTGGATTACCACCTATTTTTTAGGTGTGACAAATTTATTTATTCTCTGGAAATATTTGCAGGGTATTTGTTGTGGGTTCTCTCTCCTGGATTGATCCTGTGGATCCTGTGTATCTCCTGTTCATTCTTTCATGGTATCAGAGCTTGGAGTTCCAGTTGAAGATCCTCTTACCTGAAATTTTCATCTTTTAACACATTCAAAAATATTATTTTATTGATGTGTTACAGATTTTTTTAATTCTCTCAAATTCTGGTTCTTATTTACTAGTTTTTTTTTGAAAAATTCTGTACTTTATGCTCATTAAATGACCGTACAGATTCCAAAAATCAGATTTTTTTTCATGAGGACGTATGAAATCAAGTCAGGAATCCATTTCAATTTGAATTTTCGCATTTGGATCAGGAAGTACAGCTCTTTCATTCAAAAATTTGCAGACTGGTCCCTGTTGGCAGACTGTTGGCAGACTGCAGTAACTGTCCATTTTTCTGATGTGGCAGATCGTACAGTGGAATTTTTTCAAATCTGAGACCTGTTAATGAAATATGACTCTTATATCTTTCTATCCATATAAATTTTGATGAATTTGGATCATGCCGTACAACGTTTTGAAAGCCAACAACAGGAAATTAAAAACTATTTTTTTGCCTGCTGTATAGCCGTACGGATTTCTTATTTTTGAACGCCTTATGCTGCATAAAATCCAAATCTGAAAATTTAATGTGATAGCAGACTTCAAAATATTTCATTTCATGCTGAGGAGGACGGATTTGGAGCAGTCCGTATAGTTCTTTTGGCAGATCCAGTGGAGCCATTCTGCATTACTGAAAGGTGTTTTTTTCTTGGCTATTTTTCTCAAATATTTCCCTGACCACCACGCCTTGCTGGAAAAAGAGTTTATTTTTGATAAAGCCAAAGATTATTCAGCTGATATCTCACATGTGTGAGTCATTTTTGGCTTTTTTTAATTAATTATTTTAATTTTTTAGTGGTTTAAATGCAAGTCTCTAGCTTTGAAAGTTCAAATTTGACTTTTCTAAAGCGGCTAGAGATATTTTGTTAAAAATTTGTAGGGAGGAGGTCTTGGGGTCAAATCCCCCTACATTTTTTACATAAAAGCCATTTTTTAATTTTGTATAAGCCAATGCTAAAGTTTTTTTTTCGTCGGGAGACGTTAAATTGTAACGGGAGGGGTGCTTTTTTTGAGGAAAAACAAATGTCTAGATTGTTCTTGTCAACTTCATCATCTTCCTCGGGAATGGAATCTCGATTGTTTGAACCTCTAAATTCTACAAATTACCATGTTTGGAAGCCAAAAATGCAACAACTCCTTCAATCAAAGGGCTTATGGAGAATTTTTTCTGAAACGACACCTGCAGCATTCACCACTGAAAAAGACAAATATGCATATGGATGTAAGCAGGATGAGGCTCTTGGATTGATTTGCCTCAACGTATCAGATAATCTTCAATTTCACATTGCAGATGCTACTACGCTAAAAGAGGTATGGGAAAAATTTAAAAACCTATTTGGCAAAGTTAATGAGTTTAAAATTTTGCAATTAGATGCAGAATTGAGTACTCTCTCTCCATCAGATTTCCCTTCAATAGATGAATTCTTGGCAAAATTCAAATTTATAAGGTCACAGTTGAAAGCTGGTGACAAGGATAAAAGTGATCAGGAGTGCATTTTCATTATTTTGTCAAAGTTGAAAGGACCATATAGTGTTTTTTCCTCTGCTTTTTATACTATGATGGATACATTAGGTGATGAATTCAAATGGCCTTCCTTTGAAGTTTTTTGTGAAAGATTGACTAGGGAGCAAACAAAATTAATGGCTTTAGATGCTCCACCTGGTCCTAGTAATGCTCTAGTTGCTAATTCTTCTAAAGGAAAACCTTCACCTAAGTCTAAAAAGCAAGCACCTTCAAATAACCCTCCAGAGTCCACCACCCAATCACCTCATCATTCTAAATCTACTAAGACCAAAAAGTCCTTTAAGCAAAAGAAGAAAACATTTGGTCCATGTAATTTTTGTGGTGGTCCTAATCATGATGAAAGTAGATGTTTTAAGAAGATGGAAGCATTAGAGGTAGCGGTTAGACAACACAAAATTTTCATTCCGTCTCCATCTCCTTCTACTTCTGCAGGAAAAGGGAAAGCACTTTCAGCCAGGACTATATCTTCATGTCAGGATCAGTGGATTTTTGACTCAGGTGCTTCTCACCATCTCACACATTCTAAAGATCTATTGTCTTCTCTTACAGATTGTAGCACATCACATATTGTTATGGGTAACTCCTCACAGATTGAAGTTTTGGGATCAGGGACTGTTGATAAACAGGATGGATGTTTTAACAATGTATTACTTGTACCCCAAATCTCTTCTAATCTTCTCTCTGTATATCAAATATGTAATTATGGTACTGGTAAAACTATGGAGTTTACTTCACATGATGTTGTAATAAGAGAATTTAATGATCCTAGTGAGATAGTTGCTACAGGTACAGCAGACCATACTGCAAGACTCTATACTTTTGATAAGTTTGAGTCTTTTATGTCTTCTGGTTCTTCACTTATAGCACATGGTAATAATCTCAGCAAATTGTGGCATGAGAGATTAGGACATTTGAGTTATGGATATATGCAACAAATGAGTACAAAACATCTTGTAAAAGGCCTTCCTAAGGTCTCTTGTATTGATGGCGTGTGTCCTGGTTGTCTAGTTGGTAAACAGCACTAGGATCCATTTCCAGTTGGTAAGGCCACACGTGCAAATGCACCCTTAGAGTTGGTTCATAGTGATTTGATGACTTTTCCAACTCGTTCTTTTTCAGGGGCTAAATATGCACTCACATTCATTGATGATTTCACTCGTAAAACTTGGTTATATTTTCTCAAGTTGAAAAGTGAAGTTTTTGAGACTTTTAAGGCCTTCAAAGCCTTTGTTGAAAAACAATCATCTCTTCCTCTTAAGAAGATACACACTGACAATGGGGGGGAATATGACAGTAATGCTTTCTATGATTTTTGTATTGAGCATGGGATACAACATCAGTTCACTGTACCACACACTCCTCAACAAAATGGTGTAGCAGAGAGGAAGAATCGAACATTGAAAGAGATGGCTAATTGTATGATTCACTCTAAAAATTTGGGTCCATAATATTGGGCTGAAGCTGTAAATTGTGCAAACTACATTCAAAACCGTATGCCTCACAAAGCTGTGCAAAATATGACACCAGAAGAAGCTTGGTCTGGGATCAAGCCTGATATTTCAGATTTTCGCATCTTTGGGAGTCAAGCATGGGCATTCATTCCTGATGACAAATGTAAAGCATTGGAGAAGAAAAGCCAACCACTCATTTTTGTTGGTTATTGTGAAGATGTAAAAGCCTACCATCTTTTTGATCCTATCACACATGATGTGTTTTTTCGACGAGATGTTCAGGTTGATGAGTTACCCACTCCACAAGAGTGTACATCTAGTTCTTCTTCTCCCCCTCCTTCTACTGAGGATAGTGAGGATTTGCTTTCTATTATTGATGATGATGATGTTGCACTTATTCAGCCACCACAGCCATCTTCTTCACCACCTTTGCCTAAATGGGCAAAGAGAACTCTACATGCAGCTGGTTCTTTTATTGGTGATCCATCTGATTCTCATCGCACTCGCTCACAGACATCTGGTGTTGCTCTTTTGGGACAAGCTTGTACAGATGATCCAGTGTTGTTTTCTGAGGCTATTGGTATACCCGAGTGGGATGTTGATATGTATGATGAGTATTCTTCATTAATGAAGAATGATACTTGGGATCTTGTCCCTCTTCCTAAGGGAAGAAAACTTGTAAAATGTAAATGGGTCTATAGGACAAAATATGCTACAGATGGATCAGTAGATAAGTACAAAGCTAGATTAGTAGCTAAGGGTTTTTCACAGGTTGAAGGGGTTGATTACTCTGAGACCTTTGCCCCTGTAGCTAAGATGGATTCTATTCGGCTTGTACTCTCTCTTGCTGCTTCACATTCTTGGTCTATTTTTCAGGTGGATGTGAAGAGTGCTTTCTTGCATGGTGATCTCCATGAGGAGATCTATATGGAGCAGCCTCCAGGATTTGTGCAGGACTCATCATTGGTTTGTAGACTCCGTCGTTCTCTTTATGGTCTCAAACAAGCTCCTAGAGCTTGGTATGAGAAGATGGATAGTTTTCTTTTGAGTTTTGGTTTTATTCGTTGTGAGTCGGATCACAATGTATACATCCTGAAGCAAGGTGAGGAGCTTGTCATTTTGGTTTTGTATGTTGATGATCTCATCCTCACTGGCAGTTTAGATTCCTTGATACATGACATTAAGGACAAGTTGGCAGATAGGTTTGATATGACAGATCTGGGACTTCTACATTATTTTCTTGGTCTTCAAGTTTTTCAATCTTCTGAGGGCATTTCTATTGGACAACAGAAGTATGCGATAGATCTTCTTCATCGATTTGGCATGGTTGATTGTAAGCCTGCACCCACTCCATATCAGTCAGGTATTGTGTTGTCTGCCACTTGTATGACTCCTCTTGTTGATTCCACTTTGTATCGGCAACTTGTAGGTAGTCTTTTATACCTGACTCATACCCGTCTTGACATCACATTTGCTGTGAACCTTGTCTCTCAGTTCTCACATGAGCCTCATGAGAGTCATTGGCAAGCAGCCAAGCATATTTTGTGCTACATTCGGGGCACCACTCACTTTGGTATACATTACACACCACAGAGTTCTACACAGCTTTTTGGATACACTGACTCTGATTGGGCTGGTGATGTTGACACTCACAAGTCCACTTGTGGATTTATTTTCACACTTGGTTCAAGTCCAGTTGCTTGGGCATGCAAAAAGCAGACTGCTATTACATTGTCCTCTACTGAGGCTGAGTATCGAGGTGCTGTCAAAGCTAGTCAGGAGATACTTTGGCTTCGATAGTTGTTTGGAGAGTTTGGCTTCACACAGCAGGGTCCTACTACTCTTTGGTGTGATAACCAAAGTGCGATTGCTATTTCACGCAATCCTGTTGAGCATCAGTGGACAAAACACATTGAGATTCACATGCACTTCATTCGACATCTTATTCAGGATGGAGTTCTTTCTTTGGAGTTTATGCCTACAGCTGAGCAGATTGCAGACATCTTCACTAAACCTTTGGCTTCTCCTCGTTATCTTCAGTTGCGAGCGATGCTTGGGGTGAAGGAAGTTGTCCTTGGGGGGATTTCCCATGAAGTCCTTCCTTCCTTTATTTTTCATATATTTTGATTGGTTTGTACATGGGTACCTTATTAGGCCTAGTAGCCGGGACCCATCCTTGTTTGTCATTCTCCCTATGTTTCGCTTAAGGGAGGGTGTTGGAATAATGCATATTTAAGCTTACCTATGGTTAATAGGGTAAGTTATTTATTACCGAGGGTAAAATTAATTTACCTTGGTTAATTTATTTTATTGTTGAGAATTTCTCAACAATATATTTGTTCGTAGTATGAGAAAACAAATAGTTTGTTTTCTCTATTTTGTAATCATTACAAATAGTTTGTTAACATGAAACAAACTATTTGTATTATAAATACTTTGCATTATATGAGAAATTAACGAGAGATTATTGAGAATATACAGAGAAATTTGTGGATTACCACCTATTTTTTAGGTGTGACAAATTTATTTATTCTCTGGAAATATTTGTAGGTTATTTGTTGTGGGTTCTCTCTCTTGGATTGATCCTGTGGATCCTGTGTATCTCCTGTTCATTCTTTCACATTCATTATCTACTCATAGGGGCCTACCCCCCTGAGATAAATAGAGAATAAAGGTGAGATTTTAGACTCATGTATACCCACTACATGATAAAAGGGGGAGACATTTATCATAAAAACTATGAGGGCATCTACCTAAGATGTGTCTCAAGAGAAAAAACTATAGATATCTTGGATAACTTGCACCAAAAACTAGGCATCGATCATCCTTCTAGGACCATAACATCACATAAGATATTAAGAATGGGGTAATATTGGCCCACTATTTTTATAAAATACTAAAACCATGTTAGGACCTACCATGAATGCCAAGACTTTAGGAAAAGGAAGGTTACTTACACTATTATATTCTACCCCTATCATTGTAGGTCATTATTTTTCACAATGGGCCCTTGACTTCATTGGGTTAATTAGTCCTACTTCTTTGGTAGAACATAAGTTCATCTCTACTACCACTTATTATTAAACTAGGTGGACTAAAGTAGCATCCACCAAGAACTCTATAGCTTAATATGTCATTAAGTTTCTAGAGGAGTCTATACCAAATAGATTTGGTACTCCCATATATTTGGTCAATGAAAATGGGCCAACTTTTCAATCAACTAAATTCACTGAGTCAAGCTATGATAAGTAGATAATAATCAAGTCATCTTCAAATTATTAACCCCAAGGGAACAAAGTGGATGAATCTAAAAATAATAAATTGATGGATGTCATTAAGAATTCAACCTAGGACAAACCAAGAAAGTGGCACTTGCTATTAAAATATGCATTATGGGTAGATTAACAAGACAAAAATAGGCCCTAAAAACTTCACCTCTCCTTTTGGTGTATGGATAAAAATAGATTCTCCCTATGTCTCTAAAGCTCCCAATGTATCAGTTTATCCAAGATTATATGAGGATAGTCCAAGAGTTTAGTCTAAATTGTTAGAAATAGTCTAGCTCAAGGATGCAAGGATGGAAGCACTGAAATTTTTTAGTGAATACCAAAACATTGTTAAAATGTGGTTTGACAAAGGATCCAAGATCACAACCTTTTAAATCTTAGACCTAGTTATCTTATGGGATAAAGCTCATGAAAAAAGGGAAAACATGACAAGTTCACTCCCTTGTGGATTGGACAATATCAAGTATCATAGATTTTAGGAAAAAATGCCTTCCATTTGAAGGACCTCTAGGTTAATAACCTAGCTTTCTAAGTCAATGGATAATTTTTGACAAAATACCTCATGGATGTTCCCAATAAGAATGTATCTGAGTAATTCTAGATGCTATGGTAGAGTTAAAATTAGAATAAGTTTTACTGCTTTCATAGTTCTCCTACTTTCTATATTATGTTATCTTTAGGGTTAGTTTCTATGATTTATAGATTAACCTTTCCTGCTTTCAACATTTTGTTTCCTTAGGTTAGCTTCCCTATTTTCTAGAGTAGGTGTCATTTATTTTAGAACAATCTAATTGACTCTTTACTAAATGATCAAAATAATATCCAATCTAATATGCTTCATCCACAAGTTTTAGTAGTAAATCTTTGACACATGCCCCAAAGGGAAAACAAGTGAAGAAAGAGTCTAAGTGGAATACACATACTAGTTGATATAAGGTTTTATTTATGACCATATATTTAATACTTCTAGGATTTAGGTATGCCACAATAAATTGACTATAGTCATTTCAAAATTAAATACTTTTATTAGGTACACAAAATTTGTTCTTATTATCTCATGAAAATTAAGAATTTTTTTATTATTACTTGGGTCAAGCACATTTTCCATGCAAATAATTGTTTTAAATAATACCCATTAATATGAAGGCCACTGTTAGGGACATTATTTAAAATTAAATTTTACTTCTCCCATACACTAGCTCATGGTGGTTCTCGAGCCTCTCTCCCATTCATATTCTAAAATAAAAATAAAAAGAGGATCAATGCATCCTAAAGAGTGATCAAATAAGCCTAAATAAGAAATATAAAGGTGATCAAAGACTCAAATTATGAAATAAGATCATTTTATCATTCATAATGTAAGTTTACAAAGGGATAAAGGGGGAATCAAAGGTAACTCTATTGAGGCTATAAATGCTTGGATGGTAGTATAACAATGGTTGAGCCCTCATTTTTTTTATGCCTAAAATAAGCCATTGTGAGACTTATAGTTGATTTCAAGTATTTTCTAAAATTTCCAAAACAAAGATATAATAAATCACTCTACGACACACAAACCTAAGATATAAGCAAGGTTAGTATGTTGTATGTAGTTTTAGGTGTGATCTAAGAATTTGACTCAAGAGAGGATGGTTACTATGGTGTTAGTTCCAAAATGAAAGTAAAATAAAAGAAACACACTAATAACATAACATCTCTAAGCTTAGATACTAGGGAGAGCTTGATAACAAAAACAAATGACAAACACAACTAAAAAGTAAGGAATAAACCACAAGAATTCTTTCACCTTCCTTGGATGCTCCAAATGTCTTTGTAGTAGCGTTTTGTTTGACTTGTGCTCATGAAGTCTTTGGCAATGGAAGCTTGGCTACCTCCATCTCTCCTTGGCACCTTTGGCTTGTGGCTTAGCTTGGATTAGAATCAATTTGTCATGGTAACACTAGTTTCATGAAGCTTTTAGAACTAGTCTTGTATTATAATTTTGCATTCTCAAGTCTTAAAAATGATGTGGTGAGGCCTCCTATTTATAGATTTTTGTTAATGTCTAGAATCAACCTAAACCATCCATCTTGAGATGAAGATGTGTGGTTGAGGGTTAAGCTAATTTTTGGAATTAAGTTTTTAATTATTCTCATCATGAAATTAGAAGGGGAAATCAAGAGGCATGGAGGGCATCATGGAAGGCATTGATGAGGGATGGAGGGCATGAATTTTGATATTTATGGCATTTATGGCTTAGGGATGTCTTTCCAAAAAATGAGGTCACTTGATGATATAAATATTCAATATTCATTTCAAAAAATAAGTATTCAAGAAGTTTCGATGGAATTTTTGATTAGGCCCTAATTTGGGTTAATTATCTCTTAAACATGATTAAGTACTTTATGCAAAAATTACTTAGATTAATTAGAATGCCCTGTTATTGGTCCAAAATTTAACTGGATTGGAATTAGAAGGTGGTGTCAAACACATTAGATCCATTATTTGATTTAGGATGTTTCCAATAATAAATAACAAAGGCACATGTCTTGTGTAGAATATTTGATAGGAAAGAACAATCCATAACACCTAGGTGCAAAATTGGCATTTTGATTTGGAATGATCTGATCAAAATTAGCTAACCCATAAATTGCATTACCCCATTGAGGGATACCTTGGCCGAAATCAGCACTTGAATATGTCTATTTCACATCATTTAGTGTGTTTTAGTGTTTTTAGGCCATATTTTGCATAATTGGTCAAAATCCTGGTTAGAGGTCATCAGTGGCTAGTTTTAGGTGTCTACAGTTTGCCCCTATTTGGAAAGGTGTTGCAAGCTATAAGCATAGTAACATACTCTCAGAGAATTAAAAGGTCATATATGCCTACAACTATAATGATGATAAACTAACTGTATGATGCCCCCTCGAGGGAACAATTGGCACAAGTAAGTCAAAAAATGGTCCCTCAAAAAATAAAGGAAAGATTATAGGGTGAAAACACAATGATATTGAAAAAGTAGTCAAAATCATTGAGAATGCAAGTGGGGTGGTATACAATGGTTTGCCCAAAGGTGGTTAAAAATTGTACCCCAATAGTGGCAACATGGTATAATAACATAATGATTTTCCGAAAGGTGGTTATAATCATTAAGAAGATGGATCTACCCCAATTAGGATGGACAAACATGATAATAACATGCCCCTGTATAGGTAGAAAAATTAAAGTGGTGATGACACAATGATCTACCCAAACATGCTTATAATCATTAAGAAATGTAGGTGAGATGGTGTGCAATGATTTTCCCAAAAGTGATTATAATCATTAGACCCTGATTATACCAAACATGAGAAATTATGGCCTTGGATGATGATAACTTAACATAAAGGGGAATGATGAATTGGAACAACCTACTAGTAGGGAGATTCTCATCTGAACTAATACAGATTGAAATTATTTCATGTTTAATTATTATTTTTTGGATATGGTTAGGATGGAATTAGATGTCAATGCCAAATAGATGCTACCATTACTGAATAGACTTCTTGAAGCTAAGGTTTGTTATGGCATGTGTCAGTAGGCATCATGGTATAACATCATGAGGACTTGGCCAAAATATGCATGAGGAATGACTGCCATAATACAATACTCATTAGAAAATAATGCACCAATGATAGAAACCATGATAATAATGTAAAAATATGAATATGGATGGATTAAAGTGTAAGTGTGGGCAAGGAATCACCCAATGAACACACATAAAATGAATCAATGCAACAATGTTGAAAGCAAAAAAATAGGTAGATAATAAAAAAATAGGTATAAACAAATAAATAATGAAATGTGATAGAATCCCTATGAAAATTTCCCCTATAAAATAGGTGAAAACTTAACAAATGAACAAAATGATGGAATAAAGAAAAGGAAGGGGATAGTCGAGTTGTCTTCGTATGCACTAGGTAAGTGGACACTGCCTACATAGTTCCATGAATGCAATATCTAATAAAAAACTTTAAGCCAAATGTAATTCTCCTAGAGAATGAGAAGAATGTGATAAATGAGGAAAAGAAATAGAATGGATGTGATATAATAAGATAAATGGTCTTCCAAAATGGAAAGTGCATGAGAGAAAAGGCCAAAAAGGATAGGGAAACTAAATGACAAGAGATTTACTTGTAACTTAGTAAGGGTTCCTAGAATTCTTAAGGCAAAAAAGTGGTCAATGTTTTTGTTATTTTCTAATGATTTCTAAAATTTTTTTATAATTTTTTGGAGTGTCTCAAGTTGATCAAGAATGATGAGACACTAAATGGTTCAAGCTCACAAAATGATGAGAGTGTTCAAACTTAGGTTGCTCGTAAAATGGCAAGAGCATGGATTAGGTTGCTCACAAAATGGTGAGAGGATGGCTTAGGGTGCTCATAGAATGGTGAGAGTGTATCTTATTTTTTTCATAAAATGGCTAGAGCATGGCTTAGGTTACTCATAAAATGACAAGAGTATGGCTTAGGTTGTTAACAAAAAAATGAGAGTGTGGCTTAGGTTGCCCTCAAATTAGAAAGAGAATGGTGGAGAAGGGTGACTGAACTAACCTCAACAAGTATCAATCACTACCTACATAATCTTAGAGTAGGACCTCAAGTCACTGTAGTTATACCCTTACAGTGGAGGAATTCGACTAGTGTAGTAGTTAATTTAAACAAAATATGCACAGTTGGTAAAAAGGCATAATGCAACATAGGAGGTGGCAAGTTGGTACTTCAAGGCTTAATGTGACCCGTAGTTTGCCCATAGGTAGTTATAACTAGGATACAAAAGCATAGATCAATGATACTAATTTTCCTAAAGGTGGTTATAATTAGTAGCAAGATCAGTGATAAGAAAGGAATAATAAATGAAGGATGCAACTGCTAAAACTTCTATCACACTATCCCAAAATACAATCTCTATATGAAGTACTTGAACTAACTAATGAAACTGAGTAAATGCCTTGATGCTAATACTATAATGAATAGAAAAAACCAAGGTAAAATGGGCTAGGCTTTAGAACACATTGGGTTGATAAAACATAAGCAGAAAGTGGATATGGCAAAGAGATGGATATGGATGGTATTTGTATAAAGAAGAATAGTAATAAAATGGAATAACTAAAATGGTCCTTATAAAAAATAAACCTTAGTGCTCAAGCATAGTACCACTTGAGATGAATAATATTCATCAGCTCTGGAAGTTCATCTCCTTCTAGTGTGGCAAGCCTGTATGCTTCTGATCCATAATTTGCATTGATGATGAAATGCCCTATCTAGTTTAGTTTGAATTTCCCTTTATGCTTTTTATTATTCATGGTATTCTTTTGGTTTTATTTAATAAAAATATCACCAAGTTTAAATGTTCTAAACTTAACACATTGATTATAGTGGCCTTTGAGTCAATTTTGATATGCTTGAAGATTGTTGAGCATGATTGTGTATTTATCATCAAGTAGGTCCAACTCTTGTAGGTGACCTACTCGATAGTCATGATCATGTAGGACATACTTGAAAGAGATGCATGGTGAAGGAAATTCTATCTCAATGGGAAGGATGGCTTTAGTACCATAAACAAGTGAGTATGGAGTGAATCTTGTGGGAGTATGATGATTGGTATGGTATGCCCAAAGGGTAGGGAATATTTGTAAGTGCCAATCATGACTAGCATCATTGACAATCTTTTTGATAATATTGACAATGGTTTTGTTGGATGCCTTAGCTTGGCCATTACCTTAAGGGTAATATGCTATATAAAAATGTTGTGTGAGGTTATATTTAGTACATAACTTGTCTACATCCTTGTTCTTGAATGATCCTCCATTATCAGATATAATGTCAGAAAGGATACCATAGCAACAAATGAGATGGTTGTTAATGAATTTATAAATTTGCTTTCTAGTCCCGTAAGTGAGGGGTATAGCTTCAACCCACTTAGTTAAATACTTAATAGTGGCAAGGATATGTTTATGGCGCTCAGATGAAGTGGGGTTAATATTTCCAATGAGGTCAAGTCCCCATGTAGAAAATGACCATGGTGTTAACAACAGTTTCAATGTTTTTACTAGGGCATGAATCAGATCATCATGATATTGACATTTGTCACAGTGCTTTACATATGTAATGGTATCTACATCCATTTTGGGACAATAATAACTAGTATGCAAGAGATTTTTGGATAGGACTACCCTGCTAGAATGAGCACCACATAATCATTTGTTAACTTATCTTAACAATAGCATAGACTTTACCAAAGTTAAACAATGAAATAGAGTTCCATCAAAACTACAATGGTAAAGGGCGGATCCTAATAGAATACAATGAGTGGAATGATGGATGAAGGATTTATTTTGTTTTTGAGATAGGTTAGGTGGTATAAATTGGTCATGAAGGTAATCACAAAGATCTGAGTACTAGATAAAATTAGGACCAATAATATCACAAATCATGACAATAGTTGAAGGTTCATGAGTTGGTGTTAACAAAATCTTGATGAGGAACTAATACTCTCTAGATTTATTCATTTTTCAAATTAGAGAGCCAATGGTAGAAATGACATCTATAGTTCTATTACTATCCCTTGGTATGTTCTCAAATTGAATATTAGTAATTTGTTGCTTAAGAGTGTCAACCATGGCTTTATATGGAACCAAATTATCATCTTTGGTATAAAAATGATCTATTACCTGATTGATGATTAATTGAGAATCACCAAAACTTAGAGATGAGATATATTCTAATTTAATGCTTGTCAAATCCCTAAAACAAGTAATTTATACTCAGCCATGTTGTTTGTACAAGGAACGTTGATTCTAAATGATTTAGGGATTAGATGCCCCTATGGTGTAATAAATAATAGGCCTACCCTCGATCCATATGCAATAAATGAACCATCAAAATATAGTTTTCAAGGCTACTACTCAAGGGGTGTGTCAATGATGGTCATGATGGATTGATCAGTTAATTCAAATGTGAGTGGCTATGTGTCTATGAAAGGTGCTTTAACAAGTTTATCTACAAGAACTTGTTCCTTGATTGCCTTTTGATTGGCATACTCTATGTCAAACTCACTAAGGAGCATGATCCATTTATCCATTCTAGATTGAAAATCTATTTTAGATAGTAGATAGTTGAATAAATCTACTTTTGAAATAACCATGGTCTTATTATTCAACATGTAATGGTATAGTTTTGGAGCTATAAAAACCATGGCTAGATATTCTTTTTTAATAGGTACATAGTTATGTTCATATGTAACCAAGGTATGGCTTAGGTAGTATACATCATGCTCTCTTCCATTGTTATTATGTTGAGCCAGGAGTGCCCCTAGAGCATGGTTGGTAGCTGATAGGTATAACAAGAATGGATTTCTTGGCATAGTAGGTAATAAAATAGGTAGATTAATAAGATAGTCTTTGAGTTGTTGAAAAGCAATTTGGCAGTGATCATCCTAGTGAAATGCAACTTCCTTTTTTAAAAGTGTATAAATGGATAAAAATTGTCTGCTAACTAAGAGATGAAGCATCAGATTTATTGGATCTTACCCTCCAAACTATGGATTTACTTTAAATTTGTTGGTGGTGACATCTTGGTTATAACATGGACTTTAGCCAAATTGAATTCAATACCTCTACGAGACATGATGAAGCTAATTAGTTTACCTCAAGTTACATTGAACACATATTTCTTTGGATTGAGTTTGACTGTGTACTCCCATAATATTTCAAATATCTTATGCAACACTATTGGATGGTCAGCTCTAGTTTTAGATTTTCCTAATATGTCATCAACATAGTCTTCAACAATATCATGCATCATATCATAGAATATGATATTCATGGCCCTTTGATATGTAGCTCTAGCATTCTTAAGGCCAAATGGCATTACTTGATAACAAAATGTTCCCCATGGAGTAGTGAATGCTATTTTATGTTGGTCTTCTGGTGCTATTCTGATCTGGTTATATTCTGAAAAGCCATCTATGAGTGAAAGAATTTCATAATCGGGCATGGAGACAACAATCATGTTGATATTAGGTAGAGGAAAATCATCTTTAGGAAAAGCTTTGTTAATGTTTGAAAAATTAGTACAAATTTTGATCCCTTCAAGATTTTTAATAATAGGTACCACATTTGAGATCCATTCTAAGTAGTCAATGGATTGGATACATCTTGCTTCTAAGAGTTTTTCCAACTCTTTCTTTAGCAATACAACAATGCAAAGATGAATCTTATGTAACTTTTATTTTACTAGTTTGGCATCAAGATTAACCACAAGGTGGTGTAGAACCAAGGTAGGGTCTAAAATTGGCATGCTAGAATAGGCCCATACAAAGATATCTACAAATTCTCTCAATAGAGCTGTAAAGACATCACATTCCTCCTTAGTGAGGGATGCTCCTAATTTTATCCATTTCAGGTCTGATGGAATTTTGATATTTACCTCTATTGTATCTTCAACTAGAAGGATCAAATAGTTTTCTAGGATAGTAGGTAGTGACTTAAACTATTTAATTATGTTAGGGTCATTTGTTAGGACTTGCTCTTCAAATTTTCCTAGGGATGATGAATCTAAGTCCCTTAATGGGAGATCTAGCCATGTAACAAAAATAGTTAGAAATTTTTAGAGAATTTGATCAAATACTTGTTGTTGATAAAAAATGAACTTTGATCCATAGGTAAGCTCATCATTGGTGGTCTCTTGGTCTAAATTCAAATAATAATGAATACCCCCATCTAATAGCACCTAAAATAGGTTTTCACCACTAGACTAGCCTTTATCTTTACTTTTTCCCTGGTCAAAAAGCACCTTAAAGAGGTTTTCACTTTGGACCTCAATGTTTTAGTTATTTGTTTTTTGCTAAGGGTGTTTACTCAGTCTCCAAAATAGGCTACAAGATCTAATGTGATTGAGAATTATAATTTGTGATCTCCCAATAAAATGTTGTCTCTAAGGCCCAAAAAGTCATAGAATGCCTCATCATTCTAGAACTCATCAATTGGCAGACTGGATTCTTGTTGGTCCCAATATATCATTTGGGGATAATATAATGGCAAAGGGTTATGATGAATGGCCAAGGTAAGGGTGCAAATGGCATTGTTATCAAATAGATTGGTTTCAACTAGGTTATCAAAGGTGAGGCTATGATCAAACTCTGCTTCACTATCAACATCATTATCACTAGTCACTGGTGATGGAGTTTGAATAAGATATGTGGGGTCACCCCGAGGCTATTTAAATCCTAGTCCATAAAGTCTTTCATACTTAGTCATAAAAATTATCTTGATGGTTCCTTACTGATTTGATTTGAGGCCTCTTCCTTCATAATTGTGACACTCCATGATCCTATTGGAATAGGATACTTTGTATTTTTATACAAATCAGCTTGGTTATCATTATATAATCATGATTCATCCCCTTTAAGAAGGGTCAAGTCCTAGGCTAGATGTTGGTACAAGTGTGATAGGTCCCTTATCTTTGTTATTTTATTACCAATGCATATGTGGGGTGAATTTAGGTCACCCAAAGGTTTTTGGATTCTAAGGAAGATTGGAAATATGAAATGTATCATGGGTCACATACTCTCTTGGTCCATTATCGTAAATGGTGAAGCTATTAGAAGCTTTAAGAGGTGGCATGTGGGAAAGGGAATCCAAGGTATTAAGATCTATGCAATTATCTAGTGAGGGATCCATAAGTATAGCCTTTCCTTTATCCTACTTATAACTTGGATTCATGCCATACTAATAATTGTAGCTTTGGAATTTATCCTCAAGATATTTGTAGTGTTCATATGGGTGTAAATCTCTTGGAATATTCACTTCCATCCCTGAGTGGGAAAAATTGATACATTGTGTAGTGTTGATGGGACTGCATGAATCTCATGTAACCAAGGCCTACCTAGAAGCATATTGTATGATATCTCAAGATCAAGCACATGACAAAGTGTATCATGGGTTAAAGGCCCAATGATAACTAGCAAACTAATGGTGCCTTGTTATTATCTTTCCTAATTGTCATAAGCTTTGATAGTTATTATTTTTAGCTGGAGATTTGCCATTATGTACCCAAGAAGCTTGATGAGATTTAGAGACACTATGTTGAGGCCAGATCCATTATATATAAGGACACGTTTCAATTTATGCCATCTTATATAAACCTCCATGTATAATGGATTATTATGGATTGGGCCAAGGGAGGACATATCACTTTGGTTGAATGTGACTTATTGGGTTGGACTTAGGTGTCCAACTAAAGCTTGAAATTTATCAAGGGATATGTCACTAGAAATAGTGGATTGGGTCAAAAACTCATTCAAGATGTTCTTATGGATTATTAAAATTCATATCAAATCTAAAATATAAATTTATATTGGTGTCTTTTGTAATTGTTCCATAATATCAAACTTCTTATCTTGGTCAGTAGTGAAAGGTTTATTCTGAGGTTAAATGGTTGGTTGGATGATAGGCATAGTGGTGGATGGTTGTGGGTCTGGGATAGTAATGTTTGACCTCTGAGTTGTAATTACACAACCAGGATTGAATATTAGACCATTATTTCTAATCAATGTTAGAAATGGTGTGGGATTAGATATGACAAGTCTCAGTTGCCGGTGCACTTGCATGTGGTCATGTGGCAAGGATGAGTTGTTGATATAAGGTCCAAAAGGGGAATTCTTAGTTTTCTAGTTTGCCTATATGCATTCCTAGGTCAAAGAAGGATTATCCATGTAATTTGGTTGAATGTTATTATTTAACAATGGTCTAGGCTGATTAGTGCTTGGTCTAGGATTAATGGAGATGGTATTAATACTACCCCCTGCAATATGACCTACAACCGTATTGTAGTCATGTGTAACTACATGGTAGTTTTGTTGGTTTTTATCATTCTAATTTTTTTTTTTCCATTGTTCTATTATTTTTAGTTTTACTATTGATTTTGTTGATTCTATTGGTTTAGCCTTTGATGTTGATTTTGCTACTGCACTGGCCATTATTATTGTTGCTAATTATTTTGTTGTTGTTGATTATTATGTCTGGGAAAGGGGTTTTGATAAATTCCAAGAGTTTGATTGGAAGTGGAAGTACCATGATCCAATGTTATCTCCCCATTATCCAACATATTCTCAATTAAATGCTTTATTTGGACACATCTTCATAGATTATGCCTATTGACCCAATGATAGTCATAAAATTGATTTTCACAGTACCAATCAGGATAAAGAATACCTTACAGATAGTGTTTTGGTATAGGCCAACTAATTAGATGAGCAGTAGCAAGAGTGAAAAATATAGACTTAATAGGTTCTCCTAGGTCACTAAAGACATGTGTAGGCACAGTTCTCTTAGGAGGAGGGGTTTGGAATGGTAAAGGCTATTGTTTTTATTGTGCAAGTCTTGGTTATTATGATTGCAACATTGGTTGGAGAGGTTTATAGGTAGGATTAAGATGAAAAGGTGGTGTATATGATGTTTTCACCATTTGGACATGATGGGATTCAATTACTCCATTTCTCACAACATTCCTATTACAGTTGAATTACTTCTATTTTTCTTGGTTATTGGCTTGTGTTGGTTGTGATGTTGGTGATTGAATGGAATATTGGTCCTTTCTCTAATTGGTACCTTGATTTTGATTAGTTGAATTAAGCTTGATGAATCCTTTATTAATGATGATTCACTCAACCAACATTCCTTTGTTGATGATTTCCTTGAAAGTATGCACACATTGTAGTTTCAGATGATAAGCTATCTTAGTATGCAATTTTTTGGTAAACATAAAAACTAATTATTTATCTGGTAAACTATAGGTGAAATGGCTTATAATGGCTCTCCATCACTATAAATAATGTACAAAACTCTCACTAGATTTTTGCTATGCTTGTGTTAGGTCCACTAATGAAATATCATGCTCAAGATTATCAAAAAAAGTGTTTCATAAACTTATCAAAAAGATCATCAATATCCATTACTAAATTTTTGGTCAACTTTAAAACCACTCTAAGGCTTATCCAACTAAGCTCCTTGGAAATAATAGCAAAAGGTATATGTCGCTATATGCCACTAGTTGACATGTGACAAATAATTCGATCAAATGAGCCTTAGGGTCACCTTTCCCTTTATATTTATTAAATTTCAATGGTTTGTATCTTAGAAGAAATCATATTAAAAAATACTCCATATTGAATGGATAAGAACATATGTTATCCAATTTGAAATTTTTAGTTTATTTACCAACTTGAATGGAAGCAATTACATCCTTCATTTGTTACAAATCTTGAGATAGGAAACTAGAAGGAATATTGATTTGAGGGAGAGTATTTGTTTGGGAGGTCACAAGTAGGACACTTTGACCAGGGTATGATAGATTATATATTTGGCATCTATTGCTGACCCACATTTTCACATTGTTGACTAGTCATTTCTTTGTTTTGGATTGACATATTAGTCTATGATTGAAGAGGTATATTCATCATTATCTGGTAAGGTGGAAAATTTGTTGCCCCTAATTGAGGTGGTAATGTATTTTTCCTCTATTACATTGATACACTAGATTGTTCCTATTGTTGTGGAATACTACTCATTACTTATTGAGGAGGAGTAGTGTTCATTACATTCTATCATTGAGGCATGACATTAGCCATTGTTTAATTGCCTAATCCTATAGGTTGTACACTTGAGGAAGAAACCAGTTGAGGTTTGGGTTTAAAAACTCTTATTCCCTAGTATGATGACCTTTTCATAATATTAACTACAAGCACATGTTGTTGGCTAATTGTTTGCATGTTAGTACAACTTTGATCAATACTAGATGTTTGTATATTGTCTACTATGTTTGGCTCACTATTTTGTGTATATGCCAAAGACACTTCTTTGATAATGGGCATATGCATCAAGTTATCTGTCAAAGTAGTTTGTATGAATGGGTCAAACCTTGGATTTTTTTGTCCAAATAACTCTATCGACACTCCTATTGAATGAACTAGGTCAATAAGAGGCTTACTTACCATGTTCATCTAATTTAAATCACATGCTAGATTTAGGTATGTTTGATATACTATCTACATTTGGTTAAAGTGATATTTTATGATGTTTTTGCCTCAATTAGATATATTATGATCTTGGTATGTTGTTTGGTCTAGATCCATAGGATTTTTAGAAGAAGCCTGTTGATCATAAATGATATTATGGGGCACTCTTACTAGACTTGGTAAATTTTCATGGGGGAAGTATGTTGGAAACTTGGCCCCTACCTCTATGGCTCTAACCAAAATCTCATCTTTGTCTTCTAAAAATGTCACTCAAATAAAAATTGATGATACATGGAAGCCATATTAGTAGAATATGAATGTTGAAGTACTGACTCATCCAATACATGTATAGTAGCTAGGTATTATGTGGTTTTCTCTTGGTCTTGTTCTAAATAAGGTGGTGTGTTATCCATATAGTTAGCTGATGGATCTTGGCTTTGTGTCCTTGATTGAGTATTATAAGAGGGATAAGAATCCATCTCATAAATAATATTATTTGCATAGGGGTCTTGCACCATTTCTTCTTGTGCCACCACATTACTAATCCCTATATTATACATGAGTCCACTAAAAATGTAGGAATACATGTTGGGATCCATAGTCAATGCTTTGTGATAAAATGTCAAAGATTTCTATAAACTCTAAAAAGGTTAATGTTTAAAATAGATGATGTTCTAACTTGGTCTAGATTCATCAAAAGGATCAAAAGGTTTATGCAAAGATTTGTGAGGAAATAAACTAGTGTGAATTATCTAACCTTTCAATGTTCACACAAAGATAAGCAAGTAAATGGACCCAAAATCAAAATTCCAAACTCTAAGGTCGAAGTGTTTCAAATCAGTCTAATCTATGAATTTAAAAGTTTCTAGGTCTTTATGCCAAATGCGATGTCAAAAGCTAGGCTCACATAAGGCATGCGCTAGGACTCTTGGCCAAATAACATCAAAAGCTAGACTTTGAAATAGATGAAAGTTTTAATCTAAAGGATTTGAAACACTTCTAACAAACATTAGGCATTTGATTCTTGGACATGGACTTGATCAACTAGGTATAAGGTATGAAATAAAAGGCACTTTAGAAATAGTTTATTTTCTCACAAAAAATGATATAAAACTTGGTTCTTTTGACAAACAAGCTAGATAAAAGTGAGAAGCATAACTATTTTAGACAAAATATCATAAAATTACATTTAGATTGGTTTGAAAATGTAAGAAAATTTTTAGAAATCTATGCAAGAGGGTCTATGAAATAATATTTGAAATGTTTTGGGTAGCGTAATGATGCTATACTACTCAAAAGTGTGACAAAAAGGTTTGTTTCCAAAAATCTCTAAGGCAAAGACATTTTTGTATAATTTTGATATTATAACACTACTTTTCTTGACTCAAAGTGCAAGTGTTTAGCACAAAATGGCGTAAGTCTATCAAATGATAAAAATGATTATGAGTCTTAAAAACCTTCAACCCAAATTGGAAATTAAACCTAAGCTCTCTCAAGTTCAATGAAAATGGTGAACCCACTTAACAAATCAACCTTATGAACTTGTAAAGGTATAATTCTTAATTTAGATTATAAGTGAAGGACTTAAAAAACTTTGGTAAAGGTCTAGACTCAATTGGGCAACATAACTATGACAAAGTGGATGATATAACTCTCAAGCTTTTGATGAACTTTTGAACAAAGAAAATTGATGATCTTATATAGGTAGTACAGTACCTCTTTGTTCAAAAGAAAATTTGGACTATGTTTTTGGTTTGGATTTATTTGTTTACACCAATTTTTGACTTTAAATCAGACTTTTATCTAGGACAATACTAACTAATTAACCACTCTTAGATCCTAAACTGACAAGGTTGCTTGGTATTGTTGGAATCCATCAATATACATCATTTGAGAGGATTTTACATGTTCATCCAAAATTAAATGTGAATTATATAGTAGGGTTTTTACACCTTCCTTCTCTCAAATAATAGTACTATGACATGGACCTTGAGGCACACCTTACACCAATGATACTTCTATGGCAAGTGGTGATTTATCTAAGATCTAAAAAGTTTTTAAATGATCTAGGGGAATCAATTGCACAATGAATTTCATGCAAAATAATGCAAAATAAAAACATGGATTTTAAGTCTATATCACTTGGCTTATTACAAAAAGGTCTAGTCCTTTTTACAACCAATAAATCCTACTATTTGCTTAGTGTAGTATGATGTCCAAAGTAATACTATGTCCTGTGTGAAAATCCAAAGGATCTAACTGAATTCAATGTTGAGAGATGAAACCTCAAGTTAAAGCTTCCCTAAAGAATTTATGGGAGGTGATGAAGTCCCCCTCATAAGCCAAGTTTTCATAAAAATAAAGAAATCATGAAATATAAAGACTTTAGGGTCATTTTTAAGGTCACCCAAACTTTGATGAGTTTTTGGGGAGTGCTTTAGATGAAATTATTTCTAGGCCTTGGACTAGGCTACTTGAAATAGGAATGGTGCTTTTGATTCCAAGGGTTCCCTATAGGGGACAAATAGAAGAGCATACACGCAACATTCCTCTTTTTCCCAAACAAAGATTTAATATAAAAAACTATTGCAAACAAAAATTGACAAGTGTGTTCAATTTTAAGCCCAAATGAAATTGAGGTGGTGTTCATTTGACCCCTTGGTCTTAGTTGAAAACTTTGAAAACATTCACCAAAACATCTAAATTCTTTGTTAAACACCTAAAACAAGGTTCCTAATTGATTTTTATGTATACAAAGATGATTTAAACATGTTTTGATCAAATGTCAAGCTTGGTCCTACAACAAAAATGTTACCATGTCCTTTAGCTTTGAAGCTATTTTAGGTTTGAAACAAGAACTTTATAAAAATAAATTTCGAGTCTATGTTTTTGGAAAAACACAGTGACCGACATCGGCTATATACAACTGATGACGATTACCTTGGCTAATCAAAATCTAACCAATGCCAATTTTTCTAACTGATGTCAGTTAAGCTATGTAATTTATGTCAATCTTACTTGCTGATTTCAGTTATTGTGTAAAACAGTTGCAACCAAAAATGGTAAAATAAAGTTAGAAAATCAATTTGCAAGAGTTTTAAGGGTCTAAATAAATATTTTAGAGTTTCAAAATTATCTTTTTTAGGTGTGAGATGTGTCTAGTATCACCAGGTGTGCCATTATGTGATCTAATAATTTGAATCAAGAGAAGATGGTTAGTATGGCGTTAGTTCCAAAAAGAAAGCAAAATGAAAGAAACACACTCATAACAAAACATCTCTAGGCCTAGACACTAGGGAGAGTTTGGTAACAAAAACAAATGACAAACACAAATAAAAAGTAAGGAATAAAACACAAGAATTATTTAACCTTCCTTGGATGCTCCAAACATCTTTGTAGTAGTGGCTTGCTTAGCTTGTGCTCATGAAGTCTTTGACAATGGAAGCCTGGCTACCTCCATCTCTCCTTGGCACCTTTGGCATGTGGCTTGGCTCGGCTTCGAATCAATTTTTCATAGTAACACTAGTTTAATGAATCTTTTAGAACCAATCCTACATTATAACTTTGCATTCTCAAGTGTTAAAAATGATGTGGTGAGGCCTCGTATTTATAGATTTTTGCAAATGTTTAGAATCAACCTGAACCATCCATCTTGAGATGAAGATGTGTGGTTGAGGATTAATCCAATTTTTAGAATTAAGTTTTTAATTATCCTCATAATGAAATTGTAATAAAGGGAAATTAAGAGGCATAGAGGGTATCATCGAAGGCATTGATGAGGCATGGAGGGCATGAATCCTGATATTTACGTCATTTGTGGCCTAGGGATGTCTTTCCAAGAAATGAGGTCACCTAATGATGAAGATATTCAATATTCATTTCCAAAAATAAGTATTCAACAAGTTTCTATGGAATTATTGATTAAGCCCTAATTTGGGTTAATTATCTCTTAAGCATGATTAAGCATTTTGTGCACAAATTACTCAGATTGATCAGAATGCCTTGTTATTGGTCCAAAATTTGACTGGATTGGAATTGAAAGGTGATGTCAGATGCATTGGATCCGTATTCCCATTTAGAATGTTACCAACAAAATATAACAAAGGCACATGTCATGTGCATAATATTTGATAGGAAAGTGCAATCTAGAGCACCCAAGTGCAAAATTAGCTTTTTGACTCAAAATGATTTGATCAAAGTTAGCTAGCCCATAAATTACATTACCCCATTTAGGGATACCCTAGCCAAAATCAACACTTGAATATGTTTTTTTCACATCATTTAGCATGTTTTAGTATTTTTAGGCCAAATTGTGCATTTTAGGTGGAAATTGGTCAAAAGCCTAGTTGGAGGACATTGGTGGCTAGTTTTAGGTGTCTACATTAGGAACCTCTTTCATGTTCCTAATTTAATTATCTATAGTATGATCCATGTTCACTTCATAAAATTTTAACCAAAATTTTTAGGTTTTTAAAGACTCAAGAGTATTCCCCCTTGTGAGTCACCATTTATTATGTCCCAATATACCCCCATTTAATTTTTAAATAGGGACCCACTTTATTGAATATATTTCCTTCTATTAGGATATATGAGGTAACCTAATCTTGATTTCTAAAAAATAAACTAATGTAATGGCACATCTAGTATTACAAACCAAAGATATGCTCAGGGTTGTCCTTAGTTACATATCCAACCTTTAGTTTATTTCCTGCATATATATCTAAGTCTTTTCTATTTATAATAATTCATGAGGTTCACTTATTTAATTTGAAAGAACGATAGGTTTTTTATACTAACTGACTTATGTGTTTTCCAAGGTTTTATTACTTCATGTTTTACCTTGTGTAAATGGTTCTTTACTTAGAATTCTTTCTACTTTTCACCCAGACCCATATCAATTCACCAAAACTTACCATGTGGAATTCAATCACTCTCTCGGATCTTCAAAGGTAAGTGAAGTATGATTTATACTTCAATTTTCTAAATAAGGCTCTATACGACTATGTATTATGATACTAGCATCTCATAGATTTTTAAAAACTTAGAATTATCTAAAAAGACTCCCAAACAACCAAAAAGTCAAAATCATGCAAAGTGTCATCATCCTACTCACCCAATGACTTGAAGATCAAAGTTCAACATATGAAACTCCCAGGGCTAGTGGAGTAGTGACACTCATCCATGTATCATGATCCCATAGACCCACATCTATCAAATATATCTAAGAAGTTTTTAAGTCCCTAAGTGGGAGGAGAACTATGATATAATCATGTCATCATCTCTATCACTTAGATCTTGTAGAGTTATAAAAGGGAGTACAACACTCTTGGGATCAATGAAGTAGTGACACCCCTCTATGTAATATTACAAGACAAAGGATATAAAGGAACTATTGAGTAAAGAACAAGCCTAGGTAGTAGCAATATGATGTTCTTAAAAGAAGAAAATTATCACCAAGTATCAAATAAAGGCTAAAAAGAACTCATAGAAAAATTTAGATAAGCCACCTAGAACCAAGGATTGAAAAATATGATGACACATCACTAGGCAAATTTTTATATGAACATAGAAGAAAGAAAAGAAAGCCAAGGCTATTGGTGCCATTAATATACATGAATCAAATGATTAAATGCATTCAGTTTAGTATAATTGAAGAATATAAAATCAATATATGTGATCAAATAATCCAATTACAAATACATTTCCATCTAAAGAATAGCTTCTAGTGAAAATTTGAGCTCTCCAAAAACCAATAAATTCCATATTTTCAAAAAATTAGAGCTCTTAATTATGAAATAATGTCTTCTAATTCATAACTTCCCCTTCCCCCTTCTATATATTCCATTGTAGGACCTGAGTAGTACACAAACACAAGGTTTGATGAAGCTACCCTAAACCATGAATTTAAACATTATTACACTATATGAGAAGAGGTAAAAGTTGTAGACACCTAAAATTGGCCACTAATGGCTTCATACCACACTTTAGATTGATTCTTACCAACCTATACAAATCTAGACTAAGAATCACTAAATGTCTCATATTTGGTTTCATAAAATAAAATTTGGCTTATAAATCAATTAAATGGGTCAAATGCACACATAAAATTAATTCAAATCTTGCAAAACTATTAAAATGCCTAAAAAAAATTAATTAACATGTAAAACCAAACCAAATCCCTGAATTGAATTAACCATGAGCAATAAAATGAATTATAAAAAAGAAAATTCAAAAATCAAAGAATATCGTAGGAATTTATAATTACCTTTTAGAGTGTTGTCAAATATCCTAAAATATCCCACTCATGCCTATTCATTGCTAATCATGACCATTTGACACCTTTTAAATTTACTAGGGTTAATTAACTCACAAAGGTAAGGTTTGAACCCATTCCAAGATCTAACTACACTCTAACTCACCTTGAGTTGGGGTTAGTTGCTAAACCTATAAATGCAAGCATTTGTCTCTCATTTATAAGAGCTCAAACATAATAATGTTATAATGCAAGTTTTATGATAAGATTGGAAACAATAGAGTTATAATGCCAAAATGGTGAATCAAAATCCATGCCACTTTGAGCCATCAAGCTACATCAAGCAAGCATGATCCAAACCATGGTGCCAAGGAGAGAAGGAGCCACACAACTCCAATTTCCAAAGACTTATTGATCATAATCTGAACAAGCCAATGAAGATATCTCTAGAACATTCAAAGAAGGTAAGAAAGTTTGTTTTTATTGAAATTTAGTTGTGATTTATCAATTGGTTTTCTTCACTAAAATCCCTCTATGATCTAGGCATGGAGGTGTTAATCTTTGTTAGTGTGTTCTTTCCATTTTGATTTCTTTCATTGTGAAACTAACACTTGATCTAACCTCCCCTCTATCATCAGATTCTTAGCATCACAAATGACATGCCTAGTTGGACTTTGAGCACCCCACATATCAAGGAGATGAATATGCAAGTCAATAATTGACAAATAAATGCTTGAATATCATCAAAATTACAGTTTTAGCTTTAATTTTATCATATTTTTAATTTTGTGTTCACTCAAGTTTACACAAAGACCAACATCAATTTTCTATAACTGGAATTAATTCAAAGGCTTGTACTAACTAAATTTGGTCATATATAATTGACCTTAGTCATTGTGTGCATCCTCAAAATTGAGCTCAGTCACTATGCAATACAATAAGCTAATAGGCCATCTTTTGAAACTTTTTTCAATGTCATCTAAACTTCATTTTTGATGATTTATTTTTTAAAACCATGTGTTTTTTGATAAGTTTTCAGAATATGCTATCATTTAACCTTCAAGTTGCATAAAATTTTCACAAAATATTGAAATAGGAGTTTGAATCTTTTCAAAGTTTCTAATTGTTGTTTCTTGGTTTCATTGAAATGTGTTTTCTTTGTCTAATCATCTATTTGAAGGTTTTGAGAAGTTTTTTAAATCTAACTTTGGACTAACCCAATGTTTTTACATTGTGTTTATTTTTCCTTTGGGTTCACATGCAATACATCTCAATCCTTATCGATTGATATAAGTTATTACCAACCAACATCAGTTATTACCAACTGATATTAGTCACTGTGTTTTCAAAACACAAAACCTAAGATCTACTTTTCCAATGTTTATTTACTCATCATCAAATGTGATTCTAAGTATGGGATAATCTATCATTTTTTTAGGGCCAAGTCATGAATTAAAAATAATTTTCAAGTTAAATGTATTTAACACTTCATTCTGATGTTTTAAAATGATCATAGGCAAAATATTAAACATTTGGACCTAAGTGTTTTAAACAAACCTAGATGATTTGTGTTGATGTTGTTTTGTGAAATTTGTTCCAAGTTTTGAAATTAATCCAAGGGTCCAAGTAACTTCATTTAAACATTCTTTAAATCTTGCTCACATTTTATTTTGGTGTTTAAAAAGAACATAGTTCATTTTTTATACCTTTAATGCTTTTCAAAGTTTTTGAAAGATTTAAATAATGCCAAGGGGGACATAAAAATTCAAAAAACATCTATTTTTGGTGCTTTAAAATCAACCTTAAACCATTTAGTTCATTCTTTTGAAAATGATTATTTTATGCCATGTTTTGTTTGGACTTGTTTGTTTATTTTTGTAAAAACAATATCGCGTGTATGGTCTCCCATCATCCCCTATAGGGAACTTGGGTGATCAAAAGCACCTTTTTATTTACATTTGTTCCTAGTCCAAGGCATAGATAGAAAATTTTCTAGCCTATCCCCAAAACCCATATGGTATTGGGTGATCTAAACACAACCCTAAAGTCTTTCTACTAGTCTTTTCTTTTCATGTAATTTGGCTTGTGAAGGGGATACCATTACCTCTAATGATTTCTCTAGCGAATAATTAAGTTGGGGCTTCATCTCCTATTAGTGTTTTAACCCCACTCCATGGTAGGGTATACAAATTAGGGTACATTTAATACTAGAGCTAGGGGGTTAAGAGGCTAACCTATCCTTTAATGATGAAGACCCAAGTTAGGTCTGGTCAACTAGGGAATTCCATTAAGTAATTTATAGATGGAATAGTCATGAAAAGGAATAAACCCTTGCATGATAAGTTGATCGGTTTAAACTAAATTGACATGATGCTTCTCTTGTGTTAGCCATACTTGGGATCAATCTAGATAGTCGTAACTTGTAAGTTTTAGTCAACCCCACTTACCACACCTTGATAGGATTTAAGATGATATACTTAGTTGTATTTTTGTCATTTATTTATTTATTGCTTGGTGTTTTGAGACTAAAAATTTATTTGATTAAATCCACATCAAAATGAGTTTGTTTATACGTCACTCATTTGTTTGAATAGGCATTATGCTAGCTATTTCACCACACACCTTTGCCTTATAAATGTTTTCCAAACTTGTTTATGTATGTCTTTATTGAAATGGGTAAGGTTATACTACCCACATCATTTCAAACTTTTTTGCCTTGAAGTATTTGAAGAAAACCATTATCACATCTTTAAAGAGAGATAATTCCATTACAATGCTCAATTTATTTCAAGACTTGTTTTACTTGTGCCAAATGTTAGTTTTCATACCCAATGCCATATATGTCATTTGAATTCTTTGTCTTATGTCATTATGCTATTTAATTTTGTCTAGCCTATTATTTTTTTAAAGGTGCCTAGTTTCCCACGTTGATTTTTTAATTAAACTTTCCAGGTTTAGATTCAAACATTGATTGATTTTTGTTTAGGCCTCATCTTGTAGGGGATGATACACAAATATTTATCTTTTGGGTTGCATACCTTAGGTTAATTTATTATACAACTTTGAAAACTATTTGATTGGATCTTTTTCTAGTGTCTTTATGCCATTCAAATTTGTTTAGCTTGTTTGTTTAGAAGAACATATTTTTTATCATTATTTGTGACTTTTTTTGGCAGAAAGTAGTCTCTCTCTAAATTATTTTTTCCTTATGCTTTGTGTCAACTGACAAATTTTATGTTTAAAATTTTTAGGCCTCATCTATGCCAAAGTGTTCCAAGTTTTTTATACTAAAAATCATCTTTGTTTTAAGTCTATGTTTTGACTCTGCATTTGGCCAAATTTCTTAGCACATTCCTATTTTGATCCTAGCTTTTGATGCCACATTTGGCCAAAAGACCTAGTAACCTTTGTTTTCCTAGTTTAGACCTATTTAGAACATTTTGAACCTATATTTTGGTATGCTAGTTTTTATTCAAAAACTTGACCATTTATGTGTGAGACATTTGAAATTAAATTTTTTTATACCAAATTCTTAGCAAAAACCATTTTGGAGATAAATCTCCCCTAGACTAAGTTAGACCAAATTTGAACCATTTATCCTTTGGACATTATTTTTTTCAAAGTTTGTATAACTCTAAGTCCTTTTTATTTATGAGGCATTATCATTGACATGGATATGTCTAGCTATACTTATGTTATATTAATGTATAATCAAATTTATGAAGGAATGGTCATACAAAATGACTTTGATTTTGATGGATTTGTTCAAAACTTCTTTATGGAAAGTCAAAATCCTTAATTAAAACATGTAGTGATACCTTCTGATGGATGGTTGGCATAAGTTAGTCACCCTCATGTGACCACCCATTCCCCTACCTATACTATTAACCCTCCTTTAGAGTGTGTGAGATATCAAGATCCAAAACATCCATGGATACCATTTCTATTCCAAGACCTCATTGTTTGGATTGTGTGAGAAACCAAGTTTCACAATGCTCTATCATTACCATTATAGGACCTTATCTTTTGTCTTGTGTGAGAAATCAAGATCCACAATGCCATTTCATTTTACCAGGACTTCATCCTTTGGCTTGTGTGAGTAACCAAGCTTTAAAACACCCCAAACTTATCAAACTAGGACCTCATCCTTTGAATTGTGAGAGCAACCAAGATCCATATTTCCCTATCCATATCATTCTAAGACTTCATCCTTTAGATCATGATCATAACCAAGATCTACAATACCCTATCCATATCAATTAGTGAACCTATCCTTTAGCTTATACGAATAATCAATCTCCATAATTCCCTCTCATTATCCAACCATTGGTCATTATTAAACTGTTAATAGCCTTTCCCCACTTTAGAAATCCCCTATTAATCATCTAGCCCCAACCAATCCATTCAGTACCTAAATCAAGCCAATCATTCAAGGATCAAGACATATTTAAAATTAGTATTTTACAACTATTATAAACCAAGACTAAGATAACCAACCAATCCATGATGTTTTTGTTAAACCAACCATTTATGATAAGTTAACTTTTGATGAATCACCTTTTATTCCTAGGACTATATTTCAAAAGCCTCCCTTTGACAAGCCAATCTCTAAGGAGTTGTATCTTGACCTTATTCCCATCATTGAGGAGTCTCACTTTGACAAACCAATCTCTATGGAGTCTATTATGTCAGTACAGGGCATTATTATTCCAATACCAAACATTCAACAAAAATCCATTATAGTAGCATCCACCTCAGATGAAGAATCAAAATTCAAGTTAGGTTCTATTATTAAACTAACATTAGATTTAGAATTATAATTAGAATCAATGTTAGTATCAAAATTAGATTTAGAGTCCATTGAGTCAGAATTAGATTTAGCAATCAAAATATGTTTATGGTTGTTACAATATTGGTTATGCATTCCTTGTAGATCAATTTGAATACATTTGTGATCTTTATATGGTTTTTGAGGATGAATACTTTAGCTTAAACATAATTTATCATAGTATATTATATAAGTATTATGCTTCCTCTCCCCATTTCATTACCATTACACATCCCATTACCACCAACCAACATAGCCATATTATTAACATTCTATCTCCCACAAGTGTCGATTGGGATCGATAGAATCACACATTATTGAATTGCATCTATGGTAACATATTAGATGAAGAATAAAAAGGAAGATAATACCAAATTCATGTATAATAAGAATACTCTCCTAGTGAAACCTTTTCAAAGGTGCTAGGGGATAATCAAAGTTCAAATTTAGCATCTTCTAGTGAAACATTTTTAGAGGTGCTAGAAGATAATCAAAGTCAAAAGTCAACATTCATTAGTGAAACCTTATCAAAGGAATTATGGGACTCAATACAATTTCATTGGTGAAAAACTCTTTGAGGAGATAATATCTAAGCACAAAAGTCTTTTACTGATTGATGATGACATAATAAAAGATGAAATCGATATAGCTTCTAATCTATAGTTCAATCAAATGGTAGCTATTCTCAGGCCCAAATAACATAAAAATCTACTAGTTTTATTAAGAATATATTCAAAAATATTTGGCCTCATCACATCTAAAGTTATGTTAAATCTATAATCAAAAATATTATGTGTGCCTAAAAATATTGATCTTCGTTTGTTGCTTGCCCATTACACATTTCATTATCAACCACCATTCCATTTCCTAATCAAACCTATCATCCATCATTCATATGTATATACCATATTTGGACACAATTTCCTTTGTAGAGGCTACAAAAATATCTTATCTTGGAATTTTAATAAAATATAATTAATGACCAACAAATATCTTAACATCATTTGCATATGAATCTGAAGCTAGTTCTTGATAGAGCAGCTATTCAAAAGAGGTGTGGGATAATAATTTACATGATTGATTATTCTAGTTGTGTCATTTTTTGATCAAGAAGTGAATCTCCACATTATTAGGAATAATAAAATAATTTACCATACTTAAGACAAAAACATGTATCATACCATTGCCATTTGACATATACCTTGCCATTTTCATTTTGCCATTCCCTTGTCATTGTTTCATTACCATGCCATTTCTCTCTGTACTTGGGGGAAACCCTCTCACCATTTTATCCAAACTTCATTACATTATATCATCATCCTAAATTAAATAATTCTACCATGTAATTTTACTATTTCATTCCTATTAGACCAAATACTATTTATAGTTACCCTACCTAGCCCATTTGACCTTGGTTGATCCATTAGTTCCACTTTTAGTATTAAAAATTAGATCAATTTTAGTAGCTATTTCAAGTATTATAGATAGAGGCCATATTTTAGAGTAATATGATATAAGTTTTGTTAGTTTCATCCTTCATTTCTTGTTTCATTTTATATCATGCCTTGCTTGTGTGGGCCTAATTATAATCATCTTTAGGCAAATTATTGTCTCACTAGTCTTGCTACTAGTTATAACCACCTATGAGAAAATAAGTATCATTTATCTATGTGATTATTTCTCAGTTATAATAACCTATGGGAAAACTAGGGGAAATACTTCTTTATTGTGCCTTGATATACAAACTTTCCATTCCTATGTCATACTATACCATTATGCCAACTATGCCTATTTTATTTAAATTGGCTGCTACACTAATTATATTCCTCTATTGTAAGGTGGAACTAATATTAATTAAGGCCATTTTGGGATTACATAGGCCATGCTCAATTCATGTTGAGTTTAGACCAGTCCCCTTTTCCATTCTCTCTCATCATTTTGTGAGCAACCTAATCCAATGCTCTCACTATTTTGTGAGTTAGTCCATTTAATATCTCATAATTCCCAATCAGTTTAAGAAGCTTATAAATTCCAAAAAGATTCTAAAATCTCAAAATCTAAAACCATTTGTCTTATTTAAGCCTAGTTAGTTATCCTCAATCTACCCTACTAGGGAAAATCCACTGTGGGATGTTTTCTTTTACTTTTGCTCTCAAGATTTTTGTTTGTTCATTTGTTTATCTATTTGTTTTGTTTTTTTGTGTTGTTTAATTATTTGATTTCCTATTTTTTGCTTGCCTATTTGTTTGCTTTCAATACTATTGTCTTTATTTAATTTATATATGTTCATTAGGTGATTCCTTGCACATTATTCTTCAGTCCATCCATATTCATACATCAACATTATCATCATGATTTTTATCATTGGTGCATTATTTTGAAATGTTTATTGGATTAGGAGTCATTCCTTATGCACATTTGGACCAAGTTCTCATGGTGTTCTATCATGAGGCATACCATCATGTGCTATAGTAAGAATCATCTTAGGAAGTCTTACAAGCAATGGATTTTCAAAAGTATCTCCTTATTACCCTTAGTACAGTCTCCCACTCTTTGATCAAATCAACACATTAACCATTCTAGTTGTATCAATGATAATAAGTATGAACATATTCACATTGGTAGGTATAATTAAATCATTCCCATTGATCAATCCTTTATTCTTATAGTCATCTCTTTCATCACTTTGTGCATCCTTGTATTCTTGATTATTTGTGGCTTTTTCAGTCATGATAACAATGCATCTACATTTGCACCTACTTATTTTTAATCTATGCACCAAGTTATATCCTTGAGTTATGCTTGATAATTTGACCTACTAGGACATAGTCAATTTTTTTATCCTAGTCATCTTAATGATTATAACTGCATGTGGGTAAATCATTATTTTTTGACTCATCATCCCTAACTAGGGAATATGTCATTACCACTGATTATAACCACCTATGAGAAAATTAGTACTTTTTAAAATCAATGCATGGAAGCATTTTCTCATTTGGATTAATCTTACCCATGGGTGAATTCCACCTTTCTTCTTACTTCTTTTTAAGGTATCACCCATCAACAAATGTGATGACAACTTCCTTGAGGGGGAATCATTATAGGCTTCCTAAACATTATTTTGAGCTTTTTATTCAACCACCATCTTCTTTCAAGCATACAAGACTTTTCTCATTATTTGATAAGACATTGATGTGCCTATGATTTTTCAACATCTTCCCAAATAGGGGCAAACTATAGACACATAAAATTGGCCACCAATGGATTCATACCAAAATTTAGATTGATTATTACCAACCTCTATAAATCTAGCCTAAGAATCATTAAATGTCTCAAATTTGGCTTCATAAAATAAAATTTATCTTATAAATAAATTAAATGAGACAAATGCACACATCAAATTAATTCAAATCTTACAAAAATGCTAAAATGCCTAAACAAAATTAATTAACATAAAAAACCAAACCAAATGCCTAAATTGAATTAACCATGAGTAATTAAATGAATTATCAAAAATGAAATTCAAAAATCAAAGAATATCCTAAGAATTCATAATTACCTTTTTATGAATTGTCAACTATCTTAAAATATCCCACCCTTGCCTATTCATTGCTAATCATGACCATTTGACACCTTTTAACTCTACTGGGGTTAATTAACTCATAAAGGTAATGTTTGAACCCATTTCAAACTCTAACTGCACTCTAACTCACCTTGAGTTTGGGTTAGTTGACAAACATATAATTTCAAGCATTTGCCTCTCATTTATAAGAGCTTGGACATACTAATATTATAATGTTGGTTTTATGACAAGATTAGAAACAATAGAGTTATAATGCCAAAATTATGAATCACAAGCCAAGCCACTTTGATCCATCAATCAAGCATGAGCCAAACCATGCTTCCAAGGAGAGATGAAACCACACAAATCCATTTTTCAAAGACTTTTTGAGCATAATTCGAGCAAGCCAACAAAGAGATATCTTGGAGCATTGAAATAAGGAAAGAAAGTTTCTTTTTCTTACATTTTAGTTGTGATTTCTCAATTAGTTTTCTTCACTAAGCTTCCCCTATGATCTAGGCATGGAGGTGTTAATCTTTGTTAGCGTGTTCTTTTCATTTTTATTTCTTTCATTGTGAAATTAACACTTGATCTAACCTCCCCTCCATCATCAGATTCCTAGCATCACAAAAGCAACAAAACCTTGTGTCCCTAGAGATCAATTCTTGTATTGCACATGAAGATATAGGGAAGACTTGGTGGCCATAAAATCAGTAGGCCTATATAATACTATGATAGAACTTGAGGTAATGCATTACATTGACCTTTTTTTGATTTATTTGTAAATGCTAATTTTCTTGGAAAAATATTACATTTCCCCCAATATAACACACTGGAGGAAAATGTTAGTGGGGATACCTTCTAAAAATACTATAGGCTCCCCTCATAAAACGTCATATAATTAATCCCTAGTTAATTCATGGATGTATGAAAATAATCAAACCAACAAGTTATGGGAATGGGATAGCAACCCTAATACCTTCATAATAGGGGCCCTATTTTTTTAATTACCATTGCCATCTTTAAGGCTATAATTTGAATTTAAATGGATTTGCTAAACCAAAAATTATGGTTTCCACAATATATCTTACATTAATGAGGTTTGGATTCCCCTGTTAGACACCATCCTTACTTCTTCCAAGGTTGTAAGTATTGGAAATATCCTTAGTGCCAATTTGATAAATTAGGGCCTTATTTTAGATAAAATACTAAATGATAAAATTATATATGATGTTGTATTTTGTAGACACTATAATAGGGAATATTAACTCAACTTTGGAGGAACCTTGGGAGCCATCAATTGGATATCCTAAGAACCAAATTTGTGATGAATTCAATGTTATTCATATATATAAATTTAGGAAGAACATGACCAGATTAAATGATAAATTATATCTAATGGTATACCAAGCCATTTATGGAAAGGATATGCCCAAATTATCTAACCAAATCTAAAGACCTATTGAAATGATTGGTGACTATTGGCTTTATCTAGACCATATGATCATAAGAACAGAGGGACCTAGAGGTCCTCCTATGTATCTACCATGGTTGGTCCTATACAAGGTGGTAAAGTATCAAATTTAAACCCATATAGTTTATTCTATGGATGTTAGACTAAAAAGTTCCAGACAAAGAGCTATCCACCCACCTCCCATCAACATTGGTAGAATCTAATACACTAGGTGGGAACATTTTCATCTAGTGGGAAAAATTATAAACCACTATGATTTCAAGTGGGAACCTTACATGCAATGGGATCTAAGGTAAAGGGTTAGGAAAAACTCAAATAGAGTCTAGGGAAGGTAAAAATTGATTATGGCCATGTATCATATCCATCTAATGAAGTGTTCCTCAATGCATTAAATGATATAGAGGTCTAAATTAATATGAACTAGATAAATATGTTTATGGTGTGACTAGGATTATATAATTTAATCCATAATCCACTGAGGAAGAATCTAAGAAATTTGATGAAAAATATTGGGTTTCAAAACACCCTAAACATTCACTTCCCTAGGTTCAAACTTGGGAATCATAACAAGCCATCCCATCATGAGAAGCACCTATGGGAAGTGAAAAATATGTCAACTAAAGACCTTACCAACATCTCATCCCAATGGTCATAGTTGTACCAACCACCCTAGTGGCCACCCTTCCTTAGCCAGTGGCCATTACTCAAGGTCTTATAATTATAACCTAATCCAAAGGAACATTCTCTATGTTGCCCTTTCCTCCACTTATATAAGTTTAATAGGTGAGTCTACCATATTACCTCTTATATGTCTCTAGTTTGGATCTAGTCATCTCCCCAATCTAAACCATTGTACCATCTCCTTCATCAACATCTCCTTCCCTTGGGTAAGCATTCACTTCCCTAGGTTCACCCCTAGTATTCACTAATACCATCACCGCATTACTACCTACTGCCCCACCATATTCACTTGCTACTATTTCACCCATTATAGTATAAACTTCCACTCATACTAGATCCACCCTTATATACAAGAGGAATTTTGGAGTTCTATCAGGTCCTCCTCAGAGTGCCTTGGTAAAGGAGGCCTCATAGGAAAGGTTATAGGAATGATTAGATAAAAAAAATTCTTAGAGCATTAGAACCTCTAGTAATAATAGATAGTGAAAAGGAATGGTTTATCGAGGAGGATGGGAAGATAAAATAGAGACATCCTTATCTAAAACCATAAGTGAGACCACAAAGTGTGACCTTGATGATGAATGGCTATAAGATGAGGCTCAGTTAGGTGACATCAATATGTTGAAGACTAGTTAAATCTCAACTTAAATACTTCAGGATCAAGATAGAGATAAAGGATATGAAGCATAGTCTAATCCCCTAGATTATATACATGGGTAATACATGGACCTATCTCTAGCCTCATTACCTCCAAAAAAAATAATGACACCTTTAACAATAGTTCCCCTAGCTACTACTTCTCAAGTGGTAGGTATACAAGTTCCTCATTCTTTACCTATTATAAAAATTTCTATTTTAGTTAGTTTATCTACTACAAAGCCCATTTTACAAGCCCTAATCCTAGCACTAGTAATCTAAGCTATGGTTGTTAGAGGTAAAATCACTGAGAGGTGGGGTGAAGCAGTTAGCCTAAAAAATCCAAACTGAATTATAATATTTAAAAACACTTAATCAGTTACCATAATCATTCATGAAGCATACACATCATTCATAGTAATGAGCAAGTGAGATAATATAAGATCAATCACATAACACAAGACATACATGGGAAACCCTCTTGGGGAATAAAACCCATTAGAACCTATACTTAGAATACTATCCTATAATAATAAGAACCAATTTATACCATCTATAAATGATCAAAAAACTACCATTATTTATTTTAGTGAGACTATAATCCTACAAGGAACTACCACACCTATCTAGCTGAGTACCCACAATAACTAGACTTTTAGCAAGTTTCACCTTGTAAGGAATAAATAACCCCCTTATATGTTGAGCACCTAAAATAACACCTATGAACACATCCACATTTTTACTAATGTCTACAACACCTAATGATGGACCTCTACTTATCACTCTTCACCTTTTCTCACACTCAATCTATAAAAGCACTATTATTCCAATAAAATTATGACCTACAGGTCATAAAAATACTCCTAAATCTATTATTCTCTTTAAATCATCTACATGGCACTCTACCCATCCTTAAATCCATAATTGACACACATAATCCTCTTTCAAAACTCTCCCAAGTCTCTCATACAAAGTCTAGAAACCATCATCTTTGGTTCCACTATTTATAGAGCATACATGCTAATCAACACCTTGGTTAGCCATTAGACATTACTTATCCCGTAAGGTATCTCTTACATGAAGACATAGCTCATAAAAACATCATATGTTGGCCATATCATCTATGGGTCAACCTTAAGTAGCTACACCTTTTAATAAGGCCCTTGTAGCTCTTATATGTCTCATGGAGACCTATTCACCCATTTAACATATAATTAAACAAACTAAGAACATAAGACCACTTCCAAAAGCATGGGTCCACTCCTTATATCCCATTTTATATCCTCAAAATATCACAATCATATTTATTTACCTCTACATATGCTCAAACAACTAAAACATTGACCTAGTGCATAGGACCATTATGAATGAAAACACTATCAACTTATTAAGTATTGTTCATATTCAAGATAGATTGATCACACATCCAAAAATAATACAGAGAATCTTCATGAAGTCTAAAACACTCCTAAATATCTAAGTCATCATGAGATATCAAAATAGCATTAATACAAGCTCATACATCTTTCTCAGGTCACTTGTATGACACTATCAAACACAACCATATTTGGAACACCATAACTATGTCTGTAGACACTTTCAAATCTTTAAATCTATATTGAGATATGTTCCTTAGAGTCCTCTACCACTTTGATTTTTAAAACATGAAAAAAATCATCCTATATTGAAATATATAGCCTAAAAACTAGACACTATTTTTTCCTTTGCAAATTAAATATTCAAATGCAAACGGTCACAGTTAAACTTTGAACATCATACTCACATCTCATGTCCTCTCAACTTTAGATCAATCTTGCACATTTGATATTTTTTGAAATTTAATTAATAGTCTACCAAATCCAAACATTAGAAATATATCACTTTGACCTCATCTCATGTAATCTAGAAACTTTGACTCAATGCACTCCATTAATCTCTACGGATCAACCAAGTCTTTAACTATCAAGACTCACCATTTGATCAATCTATAAAAATACCTCCTCACCATTATATCCTTATCCTTTACCTTTTATTATTCATTAAACATCATGAACTTGCCTTCATCTCACTACTTCTTGATTTCTTGGAGCAATATGCACTGTTGATCTTTCTTGAGCTTTAACTTGTGCAAAAATGACTAAGTATGGGAACCTTGCTTATATGCTTGAGTATCTATTTTTGAACCTTAATAACTTCTTCTATGCTTAGATTCATGATCTAAAATTTGGACCATATGATATCATTACATAGGATACTATATCTATATAATAATTTTCTCCTAGAACCCACACATGTATGAGATATGCCATCATCAACATGCTCACTTAGAATTTTCTTCCATAGAGCCAACTATGCTTTGAGCTACCTGGAAGGATAATTTTTCTCAAGAATATATTTTGACACACTTCATCACATGATCTGAATTTTAGTTTAAATACACTATGATCAAGACTAAATAAACTTATATGATTAGTTTCTCTTGATACCTTCACACGTGAAAGATATAACACCATCAAAATGCCTACTCAGCTTTTCTTGTCACACATAAATTTGGCTAAGAATGGAAAAACATAGTCAAAATACCTAAGAGCCCAACTTTGCACATGCATATCTTTTGATGCACTTCATTACATTATCTAAAACTTAGCACAAATAAACTAGGCACAAAAGTGAACAAACCCATTAATCATTTTGTCTTAACACCTCCACATGTGTGAATCTTGACCTTATCAACATGCTTACTCAACTCTTTTTGGCTACATGCAAATTTGGCTAAGTATGGGAAAACAATGAATTTTGACTAAGAAGCCAACTTTACACCCTTATATCTTTGACCATACTTTAATGCATGACTTGAGATTTAGTGTATATCAACTAGGCACAAATGTGATCACAACCATATGACCAACTCCCCTTGAATCATTCCCACATGGAAATGGTGATATCATCAAACTGCCTACTAAAATTTTCTACCGCTAGACCCAAAATGTCTAGATGATAATAATGAACAACAAGATGAAATTCACTCATGCACACAAACACTCAAAGCTTAAAAAACATCTTATGGACCTCTTGCACATCCTAGAATCACCATACTCATCCTTGAACATATTTAACCATGACAAAGCTAAAGATCAACCAATCATACTTAAAACATACTAGATTAAGCACATTATACACTTTATCATTATCATATAGACTATTAAGTCACTTCATCCACTCACCAAGACACCTCTATGCCAACACCATGATATCATCATGACAACTCTCCAATAGTGGTGCCCCCAATCTAACCTTGAAAGTATTATACTAGAGTCACTTTCATATTAGTGAAATATTATTTTCATAATTTAATTAGTACCCCTCCTACCTATTCATTCTTTGCTTCCCTAAGGCCTCGATCCTCTAGACTCAATAAACAAGTGCATTTCAAAGATTTTTTATCCATCACCATTTTGGCTTCCCCATTTATTCCCTCCCAACTATACACTCAATTATCCTTACTAATTGGTCATACAACCCAAATTAAAGCTACAACCATTATAGCACATAAGGAAGTGGAGAAAATAAAGCTAGTAATTGATATATTGACCCCAAATAAGGTCACTAGTTGGAGAAAAGATATTCCCCCTTTACATGAACTAAAAACCTTTTATCCTAAGCCTATTCTCCCTCCAAGATAATCCCCATATAACACTCCCATAGGGAAAGCCAAACCTTCGTAATAGCCAGCTACCTTGAACAACTCTGAATGGATCCATGACATTTAGTAGGCAAAATAAGGCATGCGAGACCTAGTTATTATTGAAAAAATAATAGTCAATTTTCACTTTAACATAGAAATAAATAATATGAAGGAGGCCAAAATAAAAAATATAATGGATGAAGAAAAGTTGAATTAGATCAAAGAGAATATGTCTTCTCTTTGTCAAAGAGAAGAAAATTGATCCCTTTAGATATCATTAATTATATAGAATACCCTTACACCTTTGGAGAATCTATGGGGGAGTAATAAAAAAATGTTTAGGGGATTTGATTAAGCCATGGAGGCACTAAAGGAATAGATACCATATAACCTCTAAGGGACATCATGGATAATGGGGAAAGAGTAGCTTAGAATCTATATGACATTATCTAGTTAATAATAAGTGTAGATGAGTTATAACTCAAGTGGGGAGATATGTATGCCCTTGCTGATAGGATGAAGATAATGGAGGAAAAAATAAATTTATTGAGCCAAGTAACCAAAAATAAATCCTACGACCATCTAAAATTATTAAATTATTTAGATGCAGCATGGGATTTGAACTACGTAGCTTTCAAGAGAGATATCTTGATTAAATGGCATCAAGAAATGTGGAATTTAGTTGAGAAACTCACTAGCTATGAGGATCAAGTCCTTAAAATTTTTGGGGAAATGAGAATTAATGGTGTGATTAATTCTAATAGTGAATTGGTCCTTAGGGCCATCTTTTAATCTTTATTCCAAATGACAATAGATAATTTTAATGTAGAGATCGAGGGAGTGGAATTTAAGACCCAAGAAAACTTCCTATAATTGATAAATTTTGTGAGAAGATAGGTAATTAACATGGAGACTCTTTATGTGGTGCTTGTAGATGCATTAAAGGCACATATATAGTTGATGGATAAACTACCCCATATTTTAAAAATCCCTCTATTAGACTTTGAGGCAATTAAAATGGAATTTCAAGTGAGTCATGACCTCTATTTACAAATTCAGGTGAGTAGACAAGAAACTCCAACTACCCTACCTCTACCAAACATTTCAATTACAATTGCTTCTAAAATGCCTAAATTAACCATAGCTATAAATTAGGTTACAACTATAATAACTGTTGGGTCTCAAGTATCAACAACTACCATGACCTCTTCTTAGGCATTTCCACTTATAGTTACATCATTTTTTTATAACAAAGTGTTGTTGTAATAATGTTTTGTCTTTCCTAAAATATTGGATAAATTATGTCCATCTATGTCTTAGTGATGATGAAAATTGAGCATGGCTTGAAGGATGAGGAACCCCATCCTAAGCTTATATATATATATATATATATATATATATATATATATATATATATATATATATGTATGTATGTATGTATGTATGTATGTATGTATGTATGTATGTATGTATCTCTTGCATTCCAAAGGGAGAAGAATTTTTTATATTTAATATAGATATAGTCTTTCTATTTATTCTAAAAAATGTGTTTTATACTTTTATATTTCATGTGTGTTATATTTTTAATGTGTTTTATCTGACTAGTAGCTTAGTTTCTTGATATATGATATAATAATTTCAAATAGCTTATGGTTAGTTAGTAATGTGTTTTTATCAATTAAAATGTGCAACAACAATTCTATGTTAGTATATATTATTTTATTACAATAAATTTTTTAGGCTACTCTCTAAATTTGTGTATAAACATCATTTGATGCAACTTTCTAGACTAAGCCATATCTACTTGAAGGTGCTCTTTGGTATTAACAAAATATTTTATTAAGAAAAGCCACAATAGTATTAATAAAAACAACCTTTATCTAATATCTAAGATTTAATTATATCATATTCCTCAAACTTCTTCACTATGTTTGTGTTTTATGTGCTAAAGCAACAAGATGAAAACATTAGTCCTTTGGCATTTATCCTTGTTCTAAGTCTAGTTAGAAAGAATCCATGTCCTCTATTTATAGATCCTATTTCTTGCCTTACCCTCCCATTTATTTGTGGTTTATTTAAATATTTCTCATTTTATCTAAGTCCATTGCCATCCTAATCAACCCAAGTCCTAGTTAACAATTGCTTCACTCACCGTCATTCTACCATTAGTCACTACAAGGCCCAATACCTATAACTCATTCCCCGAAGTGAAGTCAAACTTCACCAAAATCCCTAAATTGTAGAGGTTACCTCATGATTATTCTTAGGTGTGCATAAAACCCACTTCAATAGTTTCTTATGCATAAATTAAAAATATCAAACAAGGAACCAATGAACCTATTAATGAATATGTCTTGAGGTATAAAATAATGTTAATTAAAACGACCAATCTAATGGTAGATAAAGATCTTCAAGAAAATTTTAGCAAAGTTTAATTACTACATTACATGAGTCCATTATTTTAAAAAAGTTTAAATCTTTGGATGAATTATTCCATATTATTTATGATCATGACATAAAACTTATTTCATTGAAAAAACTTAAATATGTAGCAAACACACCGACTACATCCAATATCAAGTTTACTATCAAACCAAGTTAGAAGGTGAAACCTACAAAACCTAAAAAATAAATAATTACTATAATTAATTTAGCGTGATAGAAACATAATTATATTGTCTTATCCAATGCACTAAGGAGACAATTTGCACACTTACCCGAGTCTTTTGCTTCATTGTTTATGAAGCTTGTGGTGTGTCACCTCACATCTCTCCCTCCTCCTATAGAGGTTGATATGAGTTGAAATTTACCCAAAGGATATGATGCAAATGTTTATTATGACTACCACCAAAGCCTTGGGAATTCTATGAACATATGTTTTATCTTGAATTATAAGATCCAAGACCTCATCAATGACCAAAAAATTACATTTGATGATCATCTAAAGGAATCAGGTTAAAAACCTAGTGATCACCATATTTAAAAGATATTTAAAAATCATTTAAAATAACATTCTAAGAAGGATCCAAAAGTGCAAATGTCATATAAGGCACATACTCTTCCATCAAAATATGGGCACCCATTAGATGGTATTATTGGTACTTATACATGACATATACCTCCCATGGTTCAGATACCTTCTATTACTTTCAACGATATTGAGATTGTGGATGATCACTCATATTTTCATTAATCATTCATTTGATCATACCTTGATCACTGGATTATACATAGTGTTATGATTAATAATGTTTCTAGTGATAATGATTACACCATGTAATTACTTATGCATTCAGGTTATACACATCATGATTTACACAATTCAAAAAAATTAGTTAAAGAATTTGATGGGACATTAAAGCATGTTCTTGGAGAGATTTAATTACCTTTATAGGTGGGTCCAAAACATGTGGTTACTACCGTTTTAGTTATAAATTACACACAAGTCTTTGATATGTTATTGGGATAACCTTGGATACATACACTCTACACATTACCTTCTATAGTTCATGGGTGTGTTAAATACTTTCATGCCAACAAGGTAATTATAGTTTATAGAATTCCATATGAACATCCACTTGAAAAAGAGAAGTTTATATCTCGGCAGTTAATTATCAAACCTAATAAGATAATCCTCCATGAAAGGGTAAGCAAAAATCAATCCACTTTCCTAAGTGGCTAGTATTTGAAAGACCATTACATCAAAGATATATAGTGGAATCCATAGAATCTTCATATACTACTACATAACATATTTAGTTACCTAGTATAGCCAAACATGCTCATATTTAATCTATTCCAAAGAAAACACAAAACACTCAATGATGGGTTCCATGAACCCCCATTCATGTTATTATTTCCTCACAAACATAGAGTCTTATTATACATACACAAAGCATCATAGATCCTACAATGCCATATATTACACCTATACATGATCCTTAGTAGTAACACCAATTTTTATCACCATATTATTAGTGGGGAGGTAACTATGAGCATCCATTGTATTATATCATAGGATACTATTTTATTTTCAAGTATTATTCAAATACCAAAAAATTAAAAAATTAAAAAAATCCAAAAATATTCAACATTTCCATGTTTTATTTTATCCTTGGAATCTATTTTATTGGTTCCATGTTGGTAGATATAATATAATTTATTGTTATATACACACATATGTTTCATTCATATTTTGAGTGTGATACAGACATACCTAGGAACATGATATATGTACATATAGATGTTGGGCCTTCCCTCTACTCACATCATCAATATGTTGGGGGCATTCACTTATTTGATTAAGATACATCTTTATTATATTATTATATGATAAATTTTCATTATAATATTTGATATTTTGTAATTACACATGCATTTATCCATGCTTATATCATTCATAGTGTACTTGATATACTATGTACTTAACATTTTATGTTAACACATATATCTAGATATTAGTATGATATGCTTATGTTGGTTGATTATTATTTCATGATTTCATTTTTTCACTTACTTTAGTGTCTTTCATTTCTTAATTTTGTGTTGTTTGTTTGATAATTTGAATATGATCCATTTCTTTTGGCCCCCATGCTTTTTTCCCTCTTGTGACATTTGAACATGTCATAGTTTGTTGTATGTGGACATTTAAATATTTCATTATATGTTTTGTGGAAATTTTATTAAGTCATGTCCCTTAAATTATGTATTATTTGAACATGCCCCTTGTTTGACATCTCTTTGGACCATTTCATGTTGCTCTACTTTTGAGTACTCTTGTGTGTGTGCTTGATTACTTTTTGAGCTTGTAATATTATTCTCTATATGTTGCCATGATATATATCATGCATATTAGGACTTGATGTGATCACATTATTCATGATTTGATGATATATATACCTATACATGTTACTCATATATGCTACATGAACCATACACAACTTACACAATTATATTATCCTTTTGAGGTAAGGTAAATATAAGATTATACTTCCCTCACGTCAAAATTGGAAACATGTTCTACACATTTATAATAGTATTCCACATATATAGATTATAGTGGGGGCATGTTATGTAAACATGTTCTCCATATTTACACCAGTTCTCATATTCATGAGATTACAATGGGCGTATGTTCTATAAACACATTATCCAAATTTACACTAGTTCTTAGACTCTATAGATTAAAATAGGGTAATGTCATGGAAACATGTCATCCACACTTGAAAAAAAATAAAATTGGCAAAATTTCATAGTTATATGATTTAGATACACATTTTTGGTAGTATTAAATACATTGGTAAAATTATTATACCCATGTTTCAACTTGAGTTATATATGAGGTGTATATGCCTTTCAAAGGGAACTTTAAATTTTAAAATCAAATCAATTTGCATATTTAAAATAGTACTATGGACTATTATCATACCAAATATGGACTTTTATAGACTATTATTAAGCTAGTCTACTACAATAGTTGGTTCACCTTTAGAAGGCCAAGATGATTAAATCACTCAATCTAACCAAATTTATAAGTTAGACTTGATTAAATAATATAAATTTAGTAGATTGATAGGTTGGAGTGATTAAATCATCCACCCTCACTAGATATATATTGTGATTTGATTAGATCACTCACACTTTCTAGGTTATAAACATGATTGGGTTGCACAATTGAGATAACCTTGATGGTTGTGTGGAAACTCACCTTTTCACCAAGGTTGGGTGCATGTTGTCCACTAATATCTATATATGTATATAGTTTTAGGTTTAAAATTACTCCTAATCTCAGCTCCAATACTTCATAATGAAGCATATCTTCAGATTAAACTGATAAAATGCAAGAAGGCTGAACCAACCCATAGGTATACTCCTAACCTTGCCCTCTTTACTTTCAAACATTTCAAATGTTTTCAATTTTAGATTATATGAAATAATTATAAATTTTAACATGATCTATGTTTTATTTCATTCATGAAAAAAATACTCAAGTTGGGCTCATGCAAAGGTAAGGTATGTTATACACACCTAGGCATGCATTCATTTTATTTTAAACTAGCAATTTCATTACTAGATTAAGAGGGGGGGGGATATAAATACTAAATCTAAATTATATAACACCTAAGCCTTGTAAATTTATAAAATACCTATCATGTATGTACCCTTCATCTATAACACCTTCTTATTACCTAAAGGTTCATGTTCATTATCTCTATGTTCCAAATTAATTATGTTTTAGTCTAACCATATGTTATTCTAATGACCAAGATTCTGTGCTAAGAAAAATGCTCTAAACCTGATCATTATCCTTTAATCCCAGTTATGAACCTGTAACTTTTTTCTAGCTTCTTATACACTTGTCTCCTATCTAGATGCCTATGTCAATTTAGGTGTCCCTTTTCCAACTAAGTGCCCAATGCACAAAAATCATCTAATTAGAAAATGTAACATGTCATTATGGTTAGACTAAGTGCTTTAGTGCAAGATATTTTCTAAAAGGATTGGTATACATATAAGATCAATCCTCAATCATAACTCACATAGAAAATTCATACCTCTAAAATATAGA